>PVJD01003211.1:0-170847 GCA_004026545.1 Mormoops blainvillei | reverse complement strand
ATATTACAGTTGTCCCATTTTTTTCTCCCCTTTATCCCCTCCAACCTGCACCCCATCCATCATCCCCACCCTTTCATTCATGTCTATGGATTGCACATATCAGTTCTTTGGCTTCTCAATTTCCTATACTATCCTTAGCCTCTCCCTGTCTATTTTTTTTTTTTTGTCAACATTTTCGTGCCACCACTTTCCCCAGCCCGACACACCCCCACCTCCCACCCTCAATCCTTTCCCCATTTGTCTTTGTTGATGGGTCCTTTATGCATGTTTCTTGATGAACCTTCCCCTTCTTTTCCCCCTTATCCTCCTCCCTCCTCTCCTCTGGTTACTGTCTTTTTTTAATTTCATTGTTGCTGGTTAGGGTTAGGGTTAGGAATATTTTATTATCTTGAAGTTTGCAATAAAAGGAGAATACTGGGTTTAAGATGGGAAAGAAGAATAAATAAATAATGACTAACACATAAAGAATAAAATGGAGTCTATCTTTAAATAATGGTAATAAACCTAATATTTTATTATCTAAAATATCCAAAGCAGATAGAAGCTTAACTCTAAATTACATATATATTATTAATATGTATGTATATGTCCAGTTGACATATTATATGTGTGTATGTATATACACATACATAATTATATATAGAGGAGAAATATGTATATATTAGAGAAGAGAAATATATATAATATAAAATATATATTATTAGAGAAAGCTAAGTTATTTGGGTAAACCTCTAATCTCAAAGGTCAACATCAAGAAGATCAGAAGGTTCTTTCACAAAATGCCCTTAAAGTTCACTACAACAGGCAGAATATCAGACTAGATGTAACACAGGTACAGAAGATAAATATTTATTGTTTGATTCAACCATTTGTTGAGTAAGACCCTATTGTCAAGTACTGTTGAAAATAGAGATTAGGTAAATAAGTAAATTTCCAGTTCTTAAGATGTTTATAATCAATTAAAAATTATCAGTTATAAAGAAACACATATGCGTCATATATAAATACATACACATATACATATATCTACTATTAAATACTATTATAAAGTATGATGTTAACTGTAGGTTACTCATATATGGCCTTTATTATGTTGAGGTATGCTCCCTCCACTCTCACTTTGCTGAGTGTTTTTTATCATAGATGGGTGCTGTACTTTGTCAAAAGCTTTTTCTGTATCTATTGATATGATCATGTGATTTTTGTCTTTCTTTTTGTTTATGTGATGTATTACATTTATTGATTTGTGAATATTGTACCATCCTTGCATCCCTGGGATGAATTCCACTTGATCATGGTGGATGGTTTTTTTAATGTGTTGCTGGATGCGGTTTGCCAATATTTTGTTGAGGATTTTAGCATCTATGTTCATCAACTATACTGGTCTATATTTTTCTTTCCTTGTGGTGTTTTTTTCTGGTCTTGTGATTAGGGTGATGCTGGCTTTATAAAAAGAGTTTGGGAATATTCCCTCTTTGGGGATTTTTTTGGAAAAGTCTGAGAAGGATAGGGGTTAGCTCTTCCTTAAATGTCTTGTAGAATTCTCCTGGGAAACCATCAGGTCTGGGGCTTTTGTGTGAAGGAGTTTTTAATTACTGCTTCTATTTCACCAGCTGTCATCAGTATGTTCAGGCTTTTTGCTTCTTCTTCATTCAGTTTTGGAAGACTATATTTTCAAGGAATGTGTCCATTTCACCCAGGTTTTCAAATTTCTTGGCATATAGTTGTTTGTAGTAATTTCTTATAATCCTTTGTATTTCTGTACTATCAGCTGTAATCTCTCCTCTTTCATTTCTGATTTTATTTATTCGGGTTGTCTCCCTGTTTTTCTTGATGAGTCTGCTTAAAAGCTTGTGGATTTTGTTTATCTTTTCAAAGAACTAGCTTCTGGATTTATTGATTCTTTGAATTGTTCTTTTAGTCTCTATGTCTTTTAATTCTGCTCTGATCTTTATTATTTCCTCCTTTTACTTGCTGTGGGCTGTATTTGTTGTTGTTCCTCCAGTTCTATAGATGTTCTGTTAGGTTGTTTATTTGAAATGTTTCTATCTTTTTTAGGTAGGACTTTATCACTATAAACTTCCCTCTCAGGACTGCCTTTGCTGTGTCCCATAAGTTTTGGACAATTGTGTGTTCATTTTCATTTGTTTCCAGAAGGTTTCTGATTTCTTGTTTGATCTCATTATTTGCCCATTCATTGTTTAATAGCATGTTCTTTCAGTCTCCATAAGTCTGAGTGTTTTTGAGTTTTTTCCTTGAGGTTGTTTTCCAGTTTCAGGCCCTTGTGGCCTGAGAAATTGTTTGATATGATTTCACTTTTCTTGAATTTGTTGAGGCTTGTTTTGTGTCCTATCATGTGGTATATCTTTGAAAATGTTCCATGCGACTCCACTCCAGGAAGACAAACAACCCAATTAAGAAATGGGCAAAGGACCTGAACAAACATTTCTCCAGAGAGAACATAAACAGGGACCAGACATATGGAAGGATGCTCAGCATCACTCGCCATCAGAGAGATGCAAATTAAAACCACAGTGAGTTGCCACTTCACACCAGCCAGAATGGCCATCATAAACAAATGAACAAACAACAAGCATTAGCCAGGTTGTGGAGAAAAGGGAACTCTAGTGCACTGTTGATGGGAATGCAGACTGGTGCAGCTACTGGGGAAAACAGTCTGGGATTTCCCCCAAAAAACTAAAAATGGAACTGCCTTTTGACCCAGCAATTCCACTGCTGGGATTATACCCTAAAAATCTGGAAACACCAATTCAAAAGAACCTATGTACCCCAATGTTCATAGCAGCACAATTTACAATAGCCAAGAGTTGGAAGCAACCCAGGTGCCCATCTGTAAATGAGTGGATCAAAAAACTGTGGTATATTTACACAGTGAAATACTATGCAGCAAAAAGAAAGGAGGGGCTCATACCATTCGCAACATCATGGATGGATCTGGAGAGCATTATACTAAGTGAAATAAGCCAGATGGCGGACGACATACCATAAGTGGAGAATAATCAACAGAACAAACAGGCAAGTAAAGTGTAACCAGAGACATTAAAGTGAAGAACAAATTGACACTAAACAGAGGAGAGGGGGGAGGGGAAGATGAGGGTGAAACAGGGGAAGGTGGTCAAGGAACATATATGGGGGACTCAGGGACAATGCTAAGGGGGGTGGGATCAAGGGTGGGAGTGGTGATTGCAGGGGTGGGGGGAATGGTGCTGGAAAACAGACAAAACTGTACTTGAACAACAATGAAACTAAAATTAAAAAAATAAATAAATGCTATTGTAACAAGTCAAATGAATCAGAGAATCATTATAATTATGGTTCAGAGAAGGTGGCTATTATCCCAGTTGGATTCGAAAACGCTTCTTGGAAAAGGCATTTTCTGAGCTGCATTTTAATAGACTAGTTAAATTTGATCACCATACTCAGATAAAAAGCATTTTTCATCACAAAAGATCTATGAGTGAAGCATGAAGGCAGGAAACCAGGAATTATGTCTGGGAATAGTAAAATGTCCAGACCGCCTAGAACTTGGGCTGTTTTGTGGGCGAGTAGTGGTCTCTGACACTAAAATGTCACTTTGATGTCACTGCACAAAGGATTTTTGAATGGCATCCTAAAGACTTTAAACCTTAAATTTCTTCAGAAAAGAATGATCTGATCAGATCTGCAAGATAAATTAAAAGAGAGTCTGGAGGCAGGAAGGTCAATCTAGGGCAATGATGATAGTCTCCGATTAAAACATGTCACTGTTGGAGAGGATTCAAGAATCCCTACTAGTCCATCTGTTTAGTTTACAAATTAAAAAAATACTAAGGCCTAGATGAGTACAGTGATTCATCCAAGTTCAATGAAATAATAATGTTAGATCAGAACTGGAACCTAACTTATGGTTCTATTTCAATAAAGAACCCATGGACAAAGCCAAAGGGGAGTAGGACTGAGGGTGGGAGGTGGAGGCAAGTGAAGCAGGGGAGGGTGCGGGGAGGATAGTGGAGACAACTGTGCTTGAACAACAATAAAAAAAAATGGACATAGCAAGGGCTTAAAATCTTAAAAATGAGAAAACAAATGGAAGAAGCCCTGTGACAATATAAGTTAAGGGCCCTGTAGACTAAGTACAGGGAGAAGTGCCAAGGGACTCAGACGCTGTAAGCCCTTCACCTGCTTCCCTGTACTCTCAGCTTGCCCAGGGGCCCTTTCTTCCACCACCATGCTTGTTTGTGCTGTCCCCTGGCTACCCCCGCCTGCCACCTCAACCCACCTGTGCTCTCCCAATCTGCAATTTAAAGGTCCCTCTGACTACTCCTCGTCCACAGTCCTGTATTAGTTTTCTATTACAGTGTAACAAATTGCTACAAACTTAGTCGCTTAAAACAGCACCCACTTTTTTCGTTCACAGTTCTGTAGGTTGTAAGTCCAGCAAATCATGACTGGGTTTTCTGCTTAGGACATCATGAGGTCAAAATCCATGTGTCAGCCTGGCTGAGCTGTTATCTGAAGGCTCTGAGAAAAACTTCACTTCCAAGTTCGTACTTCTTGTTGACAGAATTCAGTCCCTTGTGGTTATAGGACTACTTTCCTGTCAGCCAGGGGCCACTCAGCACCTGGAGATGGCCTAAATCCTTCCCACGTGTCCCCTCCATCTTCAGGCCCACAAAAGTGCACCAGATAGTTCTCATGCCTTGAATGTCCAACTTCCTCCACATCTGACCTCAGGACATCGATTTAAGGGGCTTCTGTGATTAGGTCAGACCCGTCCAGATGATCTCCTTACTTTAAGGTCAACTGACTAGTTTCATATTGAGAATAAAATCCACCATATTCACATTCCTGGGGATTATGCAGGGTGTGTGTACCAGGGAAGCAGGAAATTTTAGGGAGTATCTCAGGATTCTACCTACCACACCCTTTCTACTTATAACAGTTTCTTTTCTCTCAACCAGGTTTTGGAAACACAATTTAATTTAATCCAGGCTAAAGTGTGAATACTAGAGCTTCTCTTGATAACATTGGTCTTCAAAGGCATCTCATTAACTTAAAATGACTTCCTGATGCAATTTTAGGCCATGTTTTTGGAGAGATTTGAAGATAGGTTAAGTTTTAGATAGAGCTTATGTTAGAGCATGAGTAATGGTTGACCCCTCGTCCACACCACCCTATACTCCAAAGCATGAGAGTTTTTACATCTGAGCAAAAAAGACTCACAGGATTAGTCATGGGTGAGAATTACCAAATCACACTATTTTTTCCTCTTCATTCTCAGAGGCTTAGCCCACTGTGGTTGCCTCAGCATAAACCAGTTGCAATCCAATTCCCATGCAAAAAAAAAAAAAAAGATAACGACCAATCAGCCTGTGGCAAACACTGCACACTCTGCATAGCAGGAGGACCGTCATGTTGCCAGCTCCTCTATATTCAACCGTCCTTCGCCCAGTGATCATGTCTATAATTAGTACTGGCACATTGTACCTAATTAGTTATTTCTGTGGCATATGGGCATGAAATGTATGTGTTCCTTTGTCACCCTACTTTACTGTTAAATTGCCTGTAGAGATTACTGAAAAAAAGAAGAATAATTAAGCAGATTTCTTTGTCTCTTGTTTTCTAATTCCCTTAGATTCTATTCAGGTGATATAATTATACTGTATCCATGGCAATGCTCATTATCTACATATATAGGTGAAATCTTTGGGGGCTGCTGGTGAAATAATTTTTTCCTCCTAATCTTGCTTCAATCTGTGGACCATGAATGATGGAGCAGTTAAAAGTCACTGGTGCTAATGTGAATTTACCCTTTAGTTAGTATGTCACGTTAATGCTCGCATTCAATTCCCAACTGCTTTTCTTTTTTATTAAGTTTGACAGAGAAATGTTTCTACTTTTATCTACATCACGATTTTTTTTCCTAATGAATTGCTCAGTTATAACGAATACCCAGACAATGTAATGCTACTAAAATGGTTGTGATATTTTTAGAAAAGGTATAAACAAGAGTTTACTATTTAAATAATAAATTCCACAAAGCACTTCAAACAAGATTAACTTCGAAATATTAAAGCATTTAATAGAAGTAAGTGGTCTGATATCTTACAGCATTAATCTTACAGATTTAAACCTCATGCCTTATTTTTAACTACTTTGATGATTTCAGTGCTACACCATCAATGAGCAAACAGCAAAAGATTCAAGAGTCAGAAGACATGTGTTTGAATTTGAACCCTATGACTTTCCAGCTATGAGACTATTACCAACTTATTGATCTTGAGTCAGTCTATTTGAAAAATTAGAATAATAGTAACCTTAAGGGATTCTTATAAGGATAATTGTCACATAGTAAGTGACCTGTAAATGGTGTTGACATTGTTATTATTGGAATAATAATGATATGGAGCTTCGCAGGAAGACAGACTCTCAGGCCATGCCCCAGAATTTGTGAATTGGAATCTGCAGTTTCACAAGATCTTCCAGTGATCTATGTGCATATTAAAGATTGGGAAGATGGCAAGCCAACAAAACATGGACATTTCATTCAGCCAGTTTCATGTTTCATAGGCTATTTTTAATCCATGATTTGAAACTAGATCCATTTTAAATTGTTGTCATGTGTTAACAAAATTTAATTGATAGAATTCTTCTTATTTCCACTCCCAAGCTGACAGAAAAATAAAACAGAATAATACATCTAGAGAACACTTAAAGATCCTGTAGTACAAACCTTATTTATACAGATTATGGTGCCAAGGCTCAAGGTGAGAGATAGATTAGTGGTTGATGTGGTATCATACTCTTCTTATTGGCTTAAGGAAAATATCTTCTAGACCACAGGTTTAATTTAGTACAAGTAGGTAAAAAACTATTTTCTTGGATGAAAGCATCATAAGCCTAGCCAGTTTAATTAGTTAATGCACTCATTATTTAGCAGTCATTCCCATCATACCTACTCTAAAAAGGCAGTACGCTAGCTATCTAATAGGAGCATTCCTAATGCTCTAATAGGAGCATTTATATACGAAAGCAAAGCATTCATATATAAATATAAAGTAGAGAAATTAATAGAATGCCTAAGAGCTTAGACTTTTGGATCAGAGTCAAATTCTGGTTCTGCATCCAACAGAAACTTAACTCCGTTCTTAATGAGCCTTGGTTTCCTCATATGGGAAATGGAGTTGATAAAACATGTTTTATAAAGTTGTGAAGAATAAATAAGACCATTTGTAAAGATGAGCATGGAGCAAGGCACATAATAATCGCTCAATAAACAATGTCAGTATTTTGTGTTTGCATTATTATTTGGCATGTTTGATGAAATCACAGATATTTAGGGGGAAAAAACATGAACAAGGGTAGCTCACTCAGTATCCTAAATGAAGATACATATGAAGATATATTTGAAGATATGTATGAAAGTTTACTAAAATTTAAGGGAAAAACCCAATTAACTAGATATTCAAGAACAGAAAAGGCAAAAAGAGAAGACTAAAGTGTCCCAGAATTAGCAGCTGCGAAAAGCAGAACGAGGGCTGTGAGAAAGAGTGAAGAGGATGGAATTATGAAAATTTAGAAGCTTGGAAGGGGAGGCCTGTGAAAACAAGTCAGATTTCTGAGAAGAGAATGCTGCTTGTCTGGTGTCTTTAATGTGGGCATCATGAAACTGGTTCTGCAAATTCGGGGCAAACTGCCAACTGAATTCACCTGCTGTAGAGGGACAGAACTTCCACTGCCTGTAGCTCAGGGCTACAGGAAACACACAGGAAACTAAGAGGACACAGCAATCTTTCCCCCTGCCTCTAGACTGCCTGTCTCCTGCTACCATACTCTTTGAAGATCTAAAGAGAGCAGTTGGCAAAGGAGCACTGTGACTTGCAGAGATGCCTGCAGCATCCCAAAGCATAGTATTGAACGATGGATTTGGAGGTAAGAGACAAAAGCTTTCTCCATGACACTACAGGTTGATGTAATGTAAAACCCGGTGTTAAGAGCCATATGAAAGTTTACATTTTGAGGAATACGGGAGACCAGAAAAGAAAAATCATTACTTCCATCTGGGGACATGGTAATCCATGAACTCTGCCTCAAGGAGAAAATAAGAATTCCCTCTCTCAAGTTTCTTCCTCCTTCCCTTCCCTTCCCCAACTCTTGCAATAAACATTTAAAAAAATGAGAAATTAAGTACTTGTATATCATTACTCCAGGCTTCCACAAATATGTCAGATAAATGATCCCCTGAAGCAACAGGAAGAAAGAACCACTATTTAACCAGTCTTTACAAAGCAGTTCTTTTCCATTTTTGTCCAGGGCTTGCCTCTGACTGCTTAGGTTTTTTGGAAATTATTGTGATTATGTCTCTGAGGAGAATAATGCGGATCCAGGTAGAAGGGCAGTACCATCAACTGCACAGAATGGAAGGCACGGGCTGGGGTGTGCAATCACCCTTCGCTAGAGCCTCTCACTGAAACATGGAGAGTTCTCCTTCTACACGATCCTGAGTTGGGTTCCACATCAGCAAACCAAATGCCAGAGGCTTAGCTTGAAAAAGACAACACCTCTTCTGGTTCATAAATGGAACTCGGATAGAATCAAGACATTAGCCTTCACCTTCAGAAAAAAAGAGATCCTTCACAAAAGGACCTGAGGGGGGGAAAAACCCATCAGGATATTAAGAGGAACAGAGGAAAATTGGGGTGCAACATCAAAATTTGGGAAAAAAGTAGAAGTGATGGTAAGTATATTTGCATTTGCCTCATTTTAGCCTAAATGTCAGCTATCTTCTGTATTATGCATTTCATTTGTATCCAAACAAGAACTAAGAGGCAAACCATGTATCTATTTTCCAAAGGTGGGGCGAGGAGGTGGGCTGTGGATCTTTGGTCCTTTGGAATTCTTTTGAGTTGCTATTCCTATTAAACAAGTGTGTTAAGCTCCTTAGATACATTCTCTTTCTTATTCTAGGATAGGTAATATGCAGCACCCTCCTTAAGAAATCAAATAGGCTTTATGAAAAAATACCAAATTCCAAGCCCCCTCTTTGAACTGAGACCCCATTTCTAACCATTTGCTAAAAGGGTACTAGGAATATACATGACTAGTATATTATGCAGTGTGTTAGTTTACTAGAGCGGTTGTAACAAAGTAGCATAGACTCTGTGGCTTAAACAACAGAAATCTATTTTCTTATAGCTCTGGAGGCTGGGAGTCCAAGATCAAGGTGCCAGCAGGGTTGGTTTCTCCCTGAGGAGGTCTCCCTCCTTGGCTTGATGACAGCTGTCTTCTGGCTGTGTTCTCACATGGCCTTTTCTCTGTGTGTGTACATCCCTGGTGTCTCTTCCTCTTCTTATAAGGACACCAGTCATAGTGATTAGGGCCCACCTTAATGGCCTCATTTTAACTTAATTATCTCATAAAGACCATCACTTTAAATACAGTTAGATTAGGAGGTACTGGGAGGTTGGACTTCAACAGATGAATTTTGGAGGGATACAGTTCATCCTCTAACATGTAATGATAAATATAAATACATTAACATAAAAAGATATGAATTCCTCCTAGTCTAACATACCAGATTTCTGTACCATCCAAAAAATTAAAATGTTAGGGGAGACCAGAACTCATAGGTTCATTTTGCTACCTATCAAAAGCTTTCTTGCCAATTAGCTACCCACTGTGGATAACTACTGCCATTTTCATAGTTATGAATGGTCAGTACTTCAGAGGAAGCAATATCTTCAACTGAACAAAACCAATGGAATACAAATTTATTGAAAACAATCTCCAAATGAAATAACCATATTCATAATTTTCAAAACAAAAACAGAGTGCTATGTTTTTGTCCTGAAGCAAATCATACTTAAAGTGATATAAACCCCCATTACATCCACGTTAGTCCTGAGAAATTATAAATTTTATTTTATAAAAAAATAAAACTGTTTTCTGATTGAGGTTCTTTTCTTTAATTAATCTCTGCCCTGAAGTTTTTCTTTCTTTTATTTTTGTTTTGTTTTGTTTTGGGTGAAACTCTGAATCAACTCTTGTAGAAATAGAAAAGTTGGCAATACAGTAATAAGTTATAACCTTTAATGCACTTAGTATAGGGAGCAACCTGTAAAAACTGTTATTTACAGCATTTTCATTTATGATCCCAATAGACTAGTCACATTTCTTAATACAAGAATGAAAACTGAAATCTTCACATAACTTTACCTTATCTCAAATGTTCTAGATATAAATATTTAAGAAAAATCATCCTAGAGAAATACTTTTACCTCAGTCAGTAATTTCTCCCACTTTTCTTGATGGAGTCCCTTGCCAAGGTTAAATTCTAACACTAAAATGCATACACTGTTGCATTTGCAATGAAGTTTTGCATTGAAGTTTAGCTATGTTTTCACAATTATGCCATAGGTGACAGTAGCCATATAAGGTTCTTAAGGAGACATTTTAAAAATTGTATTATGCAAGTGTTTTGGACAGGACACCTTTATGAAATTTGAGACTCCCATCACATTTTGAGTTAGATAATTATTCCACTGACAATAGGTTTTTGAAAGAGCACCTTTGATAGCTATGTAGCTGTGGTTTCATGCCACTGTCGTGCTGCAGAGGTGAATAGCTATGCACGGACTCTGTTCTTCCCACCTTGTGATTTAAAAATAACCCTCTTAAGAACTTGAATGTAAAAGTATTGCCTCAACATTTCATTAATAATTTCTATGCAAAAAAGCAAAAGAAATATTAAATCACCCACCGGAATATGTTATGTTCTTGAGTTCCTATTATGTTTGTAAAATGATTCTTAATTTAGAAAAGAAAGAATTACATTATAAAATAGTATTCACACACAAAAAACAAGTTAACTTTTGTTTGAAAGTTTGTAGAATGTACCTATTTTTAAAGACAATCAAACCAGAAAAGATTTTTCATCAGTTTGTGTTCCTGTGCTCTATGTGACCTAAATGCATATATTGTAATTTTACAACTAATTCTATAATGAAACTATTGTCCTTTTTAATTTTTAGTATTATAATAGAACACTACTATATATTAGTATATATTATTTTGTAAATGACAACATTTTTATTTGAGATTGCTGTACACATCCTTGGGTTCTTTCTCTTTTTTTCTTTCTTTTATACTTGATCCCTCCACTTCTAACCCCCACCCCAGGGCTGTCAGCCTGCTCTCAATCTATGAATTTGTCTCTGTTTTACTTGTTAGTTCAGCTTGTTCATTAGATTCCACACACGAATGAAATCATATGGTATTTGTATTTCTCTTCCTGGCTTATTTCACTTTTCATGATGTTCCCCAGGTCCATCCATGCTGTCGTAAAGGGTAAAATTTTCTTCCTTTTTAAGGCTAAGTACTATTCCCTTGTGTAAATGTACCACAGTTGTTTTATCCATTCATCCACTGAGGACACTTGGGCTGGTTCCAAATCTTGGCGATTGTAAATAACACTGCAGTGAATATAGGGGTGCTTATATTCTTTTGAATTAATATTTTGGGTTTCTTCAGGAAAAAAAAAACTAATTCTTAAAGGTCAACTGTGGGTTAGCCTGAAAATTCAATACACCTGAGAGCTTCTGATATAAATTAGTCTCAACCATTGTTAGATGCTTATGGAAAAGGAAGTGGAGCAGAAGAAAAAGAGAACTCCTCTCAGTGGGACACATGAAATCTTGCTAACTTCCCAGACCTCTCACTTGTAGGAAGCAAAAACCTGAAACTGCAGGAAAAGAGGTAGGAAATGTTTGCATTCGCAATCCCCAGGCAGAGATCCACTACTTCTGAGGGAAAGTTGGAAGCAAGAACTCCTGCCTCTGGGAAAAGAGTAAGAAACTTTCTCATTCTCAGGATCCTACACTTAGGCAAAGTAAAGGTGGCCGATTTGGGGTAAAGCATAGGGAACTATCTCCCACCTAAGACTCCTGCAGATACAAAGCAGAGTTTGGTTGCAATGAGGTTGAGGGGGCAAAAATGCCGAGGAAGCGCCCCCATACATACCCGCTTACACATATACACACATTTAGCTGCACAAGGCCTGCCTAAGACAGGGCTGGACCGGACTGGAAGAACCAAGGAGACCTCTGCCTCCACCATGAGTTGAGCACCGCATAACAAGCCACTCCTAGAAGAAAACTATGAGTGTGTACAGACATCCCCCTGGATGTGCAGATGTGCAGGGACCACTGAAAGCTGAGGATAGAGAAGGAGCCTAAAAAAACACCTGTATACTTTCCAGATGGAGGAATTCGAATTATGGGTACACTGAATATAACTACAGCAACAGAAAAGCCCAAACCCAGCTCTCCTGATGGACAGAAAAAAGAGAAAGAAAGAAAGCTGTTCAGCTGTGCATATTTCCACTACTTTTATATGCAAATTGCCTAGCTTTCAATAAAAAATTTTAAGACACAGAAAAGAAAATTAAACCACTGACAACAGGAAAAACAATAAATTATGGTCCCTGTTATGCTGGTATTAGAAATGATATTTAAAATATTAAAAATTACCATGATGTGAAGATTGCCTTAATAAATAAGTTCAGGAACATAGCTCCTCATAGTCACATAAATAAATAAATATAATAAATTCCTGGAAGCATTATACCAATAACATGCTTGTACTCAGGTAGTAAGATTATTTTTTGTTGAATGTGTTTTTCTTCATATTTTTCAGTCCAGATTTAATGCATTGTTGTCACAATTTTTATATAACAATAATAAAGTCCCTCTAATAAAAACTATGTATGACTTTAAAAGAAAATTTTCATGATATTTTGTTGTTTAAAAAGAGCTTAGACTGTTTGGCTACCAGAGAGGCTAACAGTACCAGACTGCTCAGTGAGAAAGGGACCATCTGCTAGAGGCCAAAATATTTAACTGACCTGAAAACCAAAAGGCTGAGAAAAAATATACCTCAAAACATGATTTTTAATCTTTTAAGTAATTGTAATGTTGTAACAATCAACATTATCATTTTAGCATTTATTGTATGATTTCGGCACTATACAAATTAGTTCATTTAATATTCACAACTTCATAAAATAATACTAATATAATTCCTATTTATAGATAAGAAAACAGACATCTAAACTTTGGATATATTTAAACATCAGCAATTATCAAACCCAATTAATATTAAGTAAATAATAATGATGGCTGTAAAAAATAGCCGTTGTTTACTAATCATCTTCTGTATTCTGGACTCTGTCATGTTTTAGATGTGGTTTCAAAATAACTCCTTAACTGAGGCTCAGAGAGTTCAATCAGCTTGCCCAAGGTCATACAGCTAATAAGGGAAGGTGCCCAGATTCAAACAGAGATCTATCATGATTTAAAGTATAAACACTTAAGCCCTGTGCATAGACATGACATTGAAGGCCATAAATCAGAGCATTTTGCCAAGTTCCTGTGTAAACATAACCTGAAGTATCTCATTAGCTATTCCTGATTTTTGCCATTGCTTTGGACTCTGGTTTGGTGAATCTTCCTTCCTAGCTGGCTTTGACCTGTTCCTATGCAGGCCAAGACAGTCCCTGACTTGGAGGGGCGTGGCAGTTCTCTAAAGCCTCCAGACTACCAGCCAATTTGCCCTGCGTGCACTGGCAGTTTCAGAGGCGCACATGTGTCAGGTTCCTAATCAGCCTGCTTCCAGGCCTCCTGCATTTCCACTGTAGACTTCAGCTTTCTTTGGACAAGAAGGCAGTTATTCACTTTTTGTTTTTGTAGTAAGAAAAACTAATATGATTGGGCTAAGGGATGATGCTCCCCTACATTAGTGAGGGTAGATCTCCTTACTCAGTCTACTGAATCAAATGCTAATCTATTCCAGAAACACCTTCATAGATATACCCAGAAATACTGTTTTACCAGATATCTAGGCATCCCTAAACCAAATCAAGTTGACACAAAAAATTGACCGTTGCGTCATATAAATGAAATCATGCAGTATTTGTCTTTTTGTGATGGCTTATTTTACTTAGCATGATGTCTTCCAGTTTCATTCATGTTCTTGCAAATTTTAGAATGCATACATACATTTTTCTTACCCATTCATCCTTTAATGGACATTTAGGTTAGGATATTTAGGTGACTACTATAAGTAATGCTGCAATAAATGTGGAAGTGCAAATTATTTTTCAAGTTTCTGCTTTCAACTATTTTGGTTAAGTACCCAGAAGTAGGATGGTTGGATCACATGGTAGTTCTATGTTTAATATTTTGAGAAAGCTCCACACCATTTTTCATGGTGAATTCACCATTTTGCATTCTGACAGTAACACTATCAGGAAAAGGGACATGTTGGCTACTTACTATTGTTGGTGTCTTAATTTTGGGGTTAAATCTTTCCTAGGTTACAATCAAAACATGATCTAGTCATAATTTGTTTCATTTTAGGCCTAGTCAAGGTGGCAATAAGTTGAACTTTCTTATGTGTTTTCTTAGGGAAGTGGGTTGTCACTACATAGCTTTTTATAATTAATTCCCCCCAGAGGGTGTGATAAATTATCTCAAGCATGTAGATCATGAAGAGGTCACCATTAAGAGCCTACAAACCCTGTCAGGAAACCAAGTCATCGGAGTTCCTGAAGTAAAATTGCTGTATTTCCTTGTATTTGAAATAATTCTTTTCTCTTTGTGTACTTAAAAAATTAAGTTTCAAATTCTCCACACCCTCTCTAAGACTTGTTATGATGTTTTTATATTGGCTACTCTAACAGATAAAATTTGATATATCATTATTGTTTTCATTCACATTTCCCTTATGATTAGTTATGCTGGGGATTATTTATATATCTGTTGGTCATTTGTATGTCTTCTTTGTAACAATGTTTATTCAGTAACTTTCTCCATTGTTTTTCTGGTCTTTTTTAAAGAAAGGCTTTATTAAGCCAAAAAAATGCTAGCCAAAAAGAAGACAGGTCTTCATATTAAAGACCTAGAAAAAAAAGAGCAAAAGCAACCCAAAGTCAACAGAAGAAAGGAAATAATAAAAGAGTAGAACTGAATGAAATAGAGAACAAAAAGACAGTACAAACAATGCAACAAAGAGTGGGTTTTTTTAAAAAAATAAAATTAAATTAACAAACTCCTGGCTAGACTAAGAGAGAAAAAGACCCATATAAGCAAAATCAGAAATGAAAGAGAAGTTACCACAGAAACCACGGAGATACAAAAAAATCATACTAAAATATTATGACAGACTATATGTCACCAAATTCAATAACCTGGAAAAAATGGATAAGTCCCTAGTAATATATAATCTTCCTAGACAAATCATGGAGAATTAGAAAATGTAAACAGACCGATCAGCAGTGAGGAAATTGGGGTAACCATCAAAAACCTCCCAAAAAATAAGTCCAGGACCAGATGGCTTCACAAGTAAATTATATCAAACAGTCAAAGGTTTAAAATCTATCATTCTCAAATTCTGCCAAAAAATCGAAGAATAAGCAATACTTCCTTACACATTTTATGAGGTCAGCATTACCCTGATACCAAAACCTGGCAAGGAAAACATATATGCACACGCACACAAACTACAAATATCTCTGGCACACAGATGCAAAAATCCTAAACAAAATGCTTGCTAATTGAATACAACAATACATCAAAAAAGTAATACATCATGATCAAGTGGAGCATAAGAATGGTTCAACATATGGAAATCAATCTATGTAATACACAACATTAACAAAAGATAAAAGCCATATGATTTTATTAATAGATGCAGAAAAAGCATTTAATAAGATACAACCACCACTTATGATTAAAACAGTCGATAGGATAGGACTAAAAGGAACATAATAAAGACCATATATGACAAACCCTAAGCCAATATCATACTCAATGGCAAAAAACAGAAAGATATTGCTCTAAAATCAGTAACATGACAGGGATACCCACTCTCACCACTCTTATTGAACATAGTTCTGGAAGACCTAGCCTAAACAATAAGGAAATGAAAGGAAATGTAAAGTATCTAAATTAGGAAGGAAGAAGTAAAAATGGCACTTTTTTGCAGACAATGTGATTCTGTACACAGAAAACACCAAAGACTCCACCAAAAAACTATTAGAAACAATAAACAAATACATAAAGTTGCAGGATACAAAATCATGTACAAAAATCACCTACTTTACTATATAGGAACAATGAAAGTTCATAAAAATAAGTGGAAAAAACAATTCCTTTTGTAACTGCAACCGAAAGAATAAAATACTGGGAATAAACTAAACAAAGGATGTGAAAGATCTATATACTGAAAACTACAAAGCATTATTAAAAGAGATTGAAAAAGATAAGACAAAATAGAAAGATATTTCATGTTCATGGACTGGAAGAATCAGCATAGTCAAAATGGTCATATTACCCAAAGCAATGCACAGATTTAATGCAATCTCCATTAAAATCCCAAAGTAATTTTTTAGTAAATAGAAAAAAATCAGATTTACATGGCACCACAAAAGACTGCAAATAGCTAAAGCAATTCTGAAAAAAAAGAATGAAGCTGAAGATATCACACCACCAGATTTCAAATTATACTACAGAGCTATGATGATCAAAACAGCATGGTTTTCGCAGAAAAACAGACAGATCAATGGAACAGAATTGAGAAGCCAGATATAAAACCACATGTATATGGCAGATAATTTTTGACAAAAGAGCCAGAAACACAGAATGGAGAAAAGAAAGACTCTTCAATAAATGGTGCTGGGAAAATTGAAAGCCACATGCAAATGAATGGAAATAGATTACAGTTGGTCCCCAAGTACAAAAATTAATTCAAAGTGGATCAAAACCTTCAATATAAGATCTGAAACAATAAATTACATAGAAGAAAACATAGGTACTAAACTCATGGACCTTGGTCATGAAGAACATTTTATGAATTTGACCCCAAAGACAGGAGAAGGCAAAAATAAATGAATGGGGCTCTATTAAACTAAAAAGCTTCTGTATCGCAAAAGAAACCAACAACAAAACAAAGGGGCAGCTGACCAAATAAAAGATGGTATTTGAAAATAACAACTCTGACAAAGGTTTAATATCCAAAATATATAAAGCACTCATAAAATTCATGACCAAGCAAACAATCCAGTTTAAAAAATGGGCACAGGACCTGAAAACCTCCCCAAGAAGACATATGAACAGCAAACAAGATATATGAAAAGATGTTTGATCTCACTAGCTATTAAAGAAATGCAAATCAAAACTATTATACAATACCACCTCACACCTGTAGGAATGGCTATTATCAACAAGACAGGTAATAACAAGTGTGGAGAGGTTGTGGAGAAATGGGAACAATCATTCACTGCTAGTAGGACTTTAGACTGGTGCAGCCACTATGGGAATCAGTCTGTTGAGTTTCTCAAAAAATTAAGAATGGAGGTACCATCTGATCCAGCAATTTCTCTCCTGGTTATCTACCCGAAAAACTCAAAAACCTGTGTTGGCAAAGATATTTTTATACGCACCCCTATGTTTACTGCATTATTCACAGTGGCCAAAACATGGAGGCAACCACAGTGTCCTTCAATACAGTGCTGGATAAAGAATCTATCTTGTAGAATCTATCCATCTGCATGTACACAACAGAATAGTACACAACCCTACAAAAAGACAAATATGCTGCCATTTACGACAACATGGAGGGGTCTTGAGAATATTATGCTAAGTGAAATAAGTCAGTCAGAAAGAGCTAAGAACCATGTGACTTTACTCATAGGTAGGATGGAAAACTGAAAGTCATGGACACAGACAGCAATGTGATGGTTGCCAGAGAGAAGGGGTTAGGTGGGTTTAGGGGTGGAAAGGGGCCTAATATATGGTGACGGATGATGGGTTGACTTTAGGTGGTGGGTACATAGTACAATATACAGATCTAGTATCATACAAATGTGTACTTTAAATTTATACAATCTTATTAACCAATGTCACCCAAATCAATTTAATTTTTTAAAAGTGGAAGAAGAAGACAGGTTTTTAATACCATGAAGTACAAATTATTAACAGCATTGCTAGGAGGGAAAGACATACATTTTCATAGTCCTGGAGATTCTTTGACCATTTTTTAATTAGGTTGTTATTATTGTTGTTATTATTATTATTATTATTATTGGTATTAAGCTGTAGGCTTTTTTATATATATTTTGGATATTAACCTATTATCAGCTATATGGTTTGCAAACATTTTCTCCCATTCCAATGTTGCCTTTCTCTCTGTTGATTGTTGGCTGTGTAGAAAGCTTTTAGTTTGATTTAGTTCTACTTATTTTTTTCTTTTGTTGCCTGTGCTTTTGGTATCATATCCAAGAAATCATTGTTAACACCAATGTTATGAAAATATCCTCTTTACCTTCCCATCTGCTTCTTAGTTTCCAAAATAATGACTCTCTTTTCCCTGTCAATGTTCCTTTATTTTTAAAAAGGGAAAGTAGCAGTATATATATGTATTCAATCTGCCCTGCTCTGCTGAAAGTCCTATTGTTTGTTCTGAATTTCACACATACCTGGATTCACAGAATGTCAAACTATTACTCTTCAGTTACATGATGTTAGTGATAATAATAATAATAATAGCTATTATTGTTGATTTCTACTATGTGCCAGGTACCATATCAAGAACTTGCATTCATTGTCTTATTTAATTCTCAAAACAACCCTAAGAGATTGGTACAATTATTAACTTCATTTTTACAAATAGGGAAACTAAGGCTTAGAAGTTAGACATCTATCTAATGTCATAAATCTTTCGACTGTGTACTTATTAACAAGAAACAAAATGAGGATTGAAATCCAGTTACTTTTTTTCAGAGCCCAAGCTTTACCCACATTAATAAAATGTTGTTCATCAGTGTAAAGGGATATACATATATCACCAGTAATGTTAGTAGAAATTGGTTTATCTAGTAACCTATACTGCATATTTCTCAACAGAAGTGATCTACAGAAAAAATTGGAAGTCCGTAAGTTATATCTTAAGTAACAGCAGTTTCCCATTATATGGCCCCACATTTTCAATGTAATCAGAGGAGGCAGTAAACATCCCCTCTTACCTACAGTCCTCATACTTTCTCGAAAGAACTAGAAATTTATTCATTCTGAGGCAAAATAACTTTTAACTTTCCCAAGGTATTATACTTTAACTGGAACTACAACATACTAGACTAAATAAATGGTGGTAGGTAAATAATCAAATGACCACAGTACTCTACTTCCCCCTTTACCTAGGTCTTTGCAATGTGGCTCTGTATCTCCTCCCACCAAGAGGTAGAGTCTGTTTTCCCAGAGCTTAACTCTTGACTGAGCGCATCACTCACTTTTGTCCATAGACTGTACTAGAAGTTATGGTATGCTATTTTCAGCCCTTGCAGACATCTTCTCTCTCATTTAGATCCTGGTTCTTCCTGGCTTACCTGCTGGAGGGTGAGACTTCATGGAGAGCAGAGCCAGATCACTGGGCTCTCCCAGCCAAGGCCCAGGTGTGGAAGCTAGCCTAGCCAAGGGCAACGGAGCAGCTTATCCGACCCACATCTGACTGCTGAGAGCATGAGAATGCTCAGCTGATCCCACCCAAAGTCTGTGACTCACAGAACTGCGATAAATAAGTAGTTGTTGTTTTGAGCCATTAAGTTTTGAAGTGGTTTATAATACAGCATTATTGTGGTAGTGGGTAACTGATGCTAAGGTCAAGGTATGGCCATATATATGACCTAGAATTGGATGACCTTAGTCTCTAGATGAGGAAAACAAAAAAGGTCGAAACTAATCCACTATCCCTATTAGAGGAATTCTGGGCCTTTCCTTCTTTGTGCCAACCAGTGTGGCTTGACATTCCGCTGGGGAAAGAAAGGCATTAGTGCAGCTTCTACAAAGGCCCCACTCTAGCTCCTTCACATCTGGAATCTAATGTTGAGGTTCCTCCTTTAACAAGTAATATAAAATACTTATATTCATTACATATTTTAAGTTTTCAATTTGAAATAAATATAGCATTTATCCAGAACTCATCTAACATATTTCAAGAAATATTTTCATGTACACATTTATTTCCTCTTTGATAACAGGAAATAAAGCTGAAAACTACTTATGGCAGAGATTACTATTTTTCTTTCAGTATCCATTATCCCTTTTTTTTTTTATCAGAGACTCCTTATTTTATCAGATATATGGCCACCCAAGATAAAAAACAGCATCTGTTTATCACCATTGCAGCCAAGTCTGGTCCTCCAGGATGGACTGGCCATTGGGGTGTGAGCAGAAGGAAGGTGTGTTATCTCTCCCTGCTTCTCTCCTCCTTCCACTGGTTGGACTGAGGATGTGAGGCTGAGCCATCTTGGTCAGTCATGACCATGGTGACAGTAAGGGCAGCCTAAATATGTGCAGCAACAGGATAGAAAGAATCCCTGTTCATAGATGGCTTTGGTGAGAGCAACCTGGGTACCAACCCTAAGCTCTGTAGCTCTAGGTCACTAGGTAAAAGGAAAATAAAGATTTTATTTATTTGGATGAAAGTCTACCTCGAGGTTCTACTTTCTGCACATGAACATATAACCTAATACTCTGGTTGTTACCTCAGCTTCTGACATAAATTTTTTAATGAATAATTTAATATTATTTCCTCCATGTATCTCTCCAAGCCCCATTTAGATAGTGCTTCTCGAAACATTTAAAAATGCTGAACAAAGATATTCTATGATTTACTTTTCAATGTCCCTTACACAAGAATACTTGTGTCATATTCTCTCTTGGATTTTGTTTTAGGAAAAAATATTTTTTAATTACTTTATAGTTTTGTGAAAAATTAGCAGCTCTATGATAGAATAATTTTTATATGTACTACCAGGAAACTAAAGGCAGTTATATTATCCCAGTATTATAGCCTGACCTAGTCACTAAAATTTTATTTCTTTCATCTTTATTTTATTTAAATCCATATTAAATATTTCATTTTGTACTTTGATTTCATCAATAAGGCATGGCAAATCCTTTAGGAATTAGGTAGAAAAACATATTTAGTAACTAAATAAATGAGTACTGATTAGTGTACTTTAGACTATAATTTCTATAGAAACTCAGAGAACTGAGAAATTAAATAATCAGCAAGCTTGCCAAAATATGTCCAGAGAACACCTTTACTAAACTGGTACTCTATGGGGTAACAGATCTGTCACTAGAATT
Organism: Mormoops blainvillei; assembly: GCA_004026545.1. NCBI lineage: Eukaryota > Metazoa > Chordata > Mammalia > Chiroptera > Mormoopidae > Mormoops > Mormoops blainvillei. Next base: position 149,644 of record PVJD01003211.1, on the reverse strand, counting down.
CTTGGAAAATGTTATATTCTCCGTTTATTCAAGAACCAAATACCCATTGATATAAAAAATTCTGAGTTCTGCAGATAGGATCTTATTTAATAAAATATTTCCCTCATTGTCTATAATGCCTTATTAGCATCTCCCAGAAGTCATGTTTCAGCAAACACATTTTAGGAACAAGTTGAAGTAAGAAAGTTTTCATAAAGAAGGTCAAATTTGAGACTGGATATTAAAGGACGTTTAAGACTTACATGAGGGATAGAGTCAGAGGAGGATTGTCCAGGCAAAAAAAAATAATCACAAAAATCCTTTGGGCGTCTGTAGTGCACTTGGTATGAATGGTGAACCATACAGTCTTAGTGCTTGAAGACTTTGAGCTGTTATGTAATGGAAACCTAAATGATATGCATTCTTCCAAGGCCTGAGAATACACTGGTGAAAGGTAGAAACATAGCAGAAGCATGGCACACACATATAACAAGGATACGGCCAGCATATCTAATGCCAAAAGTCAGGTTTAGTGAAAAGTGAGGTCTCAGTTGTGGAGTTCACTAACTCATGAAAACAACATTGCCAGTGAAGACTGCAAAAATTAAGACTTTGACCAGTGAAAGAGAATTCTAGAAGAAAAATTTGACAGAGTTTAATATTTGTTTAAATAGTGACATTTTCTTCCTATTACAAAATTTGGAATTTCTATTGCACAAATGTATATTGTAAAATATTCTCTGTGTTGTGGACTACATGTTTGTGTCACCCCCCCAAATTCAAATATTGAAACTACAATTCCCAGTGTGATGATATTAGAAGACAGGGCCTGTGGGAAGTAACTAAATCATCAGAGTAGAGCCCTCATGATGGGATGATGCCCTTATAAAAAGAGACATGAGAACATGTTTATTTTTTTCCCTGCTCTCAGACACATGAGGATACAATGAGATGACAGCTCTCTGACGCTGCAGAAGAGGGTCTTTACCAAGAACCAAATCTGCCATCACCTTGACCTTGTATTTCCCAGCCCCCAGAACTGTGAGAAACCAATATTTGTCATTTAAGCCACCCAATCTATGGCAATTTGTTATGGCTGCTCAAACTAAGACATCATGATTAAATTAAGTGAAATTCATACATTTAAAATGTAATATTCACTAAGTTATAATAAGATGTCTTGTTTAATAAAGGTAATTAGCTCTAATGTAGATCATGGGTTAAAAATGGCTATGGGTTAGTAGGAATCATTAATTCCTTTATAAACCCATAATCTTCTCCAAGGTAAAATTATTAATTCCCAGTGACAGATGTATTTTTAATTGGATTAAAGCAACTGAAATATGTATAAAGGAAAGCAGAGGCCGACTCAAGATGGAGATAAAGGCACACATCACTGGTGAGGTCTTTGTCCCTGTTCTATATAGTGCAAGTCCCCATCAGAGCTCAGAGAGAAAAAAAAAACAAAAACAAAAACAAAAGAGATGACTTCCTGCTACCCAAGACAACTTAGGTCACATGTTAATCTTTATATAATTATGCTTCCCCTCCACACTTTTCCATCAAATTACATGTACTGAAGCTTTGATAAACCCCTAAGAAATCAGACAGAAGATGTTATTGGGTAATAACAGCTGAATGTCTATCCTTCTGGACAGAATAACATTTTCATGAGTCTGGAATATCTCCTGCTAATTGGATGAGAAATGCTGGAATTCTAGGTTCTTTGGAGAGGATACAATCTGCCAATCAGGTGAGTAGCTGCATTATTGTTCTTATTTCATAGATAGTTGCTCAGTACTTCCCATTCAGCAAACAACCACAGAGAACACTGGGAACCACCTTTCCACCTCACCTCGTCTGTTCAATAGAGACAGATGACCACTCTTGGTTGGTATCCGCAGAACGGCTATTTCTGTCAGTGGCTTTTAAATCCCATTCCCATGAGCTACCAGCCCAAGAAAATTCAGTTCAACAAGGATACAGTTAATACTTGCTGGAAACTAAAGGCAATAAACTAAATGTTATGGGGGTATATATTTGACAAATCCAGACTAGAAAGCAGGAGCTCACTGCATTCCTGAGTGTCACTGCTATTTTCAGGTCACTGGAGCTTTAATACCTCCAGGGAAGTTAAAACATTCTATGGGCATAAGTAGTGGTGTGGGAATAAAGAACTTCTTGTAAAGAAGGGAACTGTGAAGGGCTGTGACCTTTGTGAAAACATGAATGAGAAAATAAAGACAATTAGAACCCTCTGCTACAGAAGGGGAAGAAACACCTTTGTGACTTAGCATTGGTTGTGATGGGGTGAAGAGTCCTCCTTGACTATTGGTGACCCCAGACAGCCCTCACATTGTGCTGGGGTAAAATGCATACTGGCAAAAATGGCAAAATAAATAAGTAAGTAAATAAATAAATAAATATCCTAGAATGGGGAATTTAAGGTGGGCCTCTACTGAAGAGAAAATATCCTTTATATAGCTTCAGTGGGTAACCTGAAATGAATCACATGGAAATATCAAACAAACCCTGACAGGGGGACATTTAACAAGTGGTCTATTCTCTTCCAAAATACCAGTGGAATAAAAACTTCCAGAGTTAACGGAGACTAAGGGAGACTAAAATTAGAAACATTTTCTTACTGAAAAAACATTATTGGAACTACTGGCAAAAAGTGAATATGGATTCTATTTTAGATGTTAATTATATCAATGATAAATTTCATGCATTTGATAAAAGAATATAAAGTATTCTCATTCTTGTAAAAACATGCTGAAATATTTAAGAATTAAGGAGCATAATGAATACAGTCTACCCACAAATGGTTCAGAAAATAAGAATAATGAAGTAAATTGAGGGGGATGTTAAGAATGGTGGTCTGGATTGTGGGTATGTGGGAATCCTCTGTACCATTTTTGAAAACCTTTTGTAAATTTGAAATTATTTAAATTATTTTAACAGTTTAAATAATTACTTAAATTATTTTAAAAGTTTAAAATAATTAAAGGGTCTGATTGGTAGCATCTCCAAGTGACTCACTAAAGGAAACTTTAATCCTTTATACTGAATTTGAAATTGAGCCTCATAGGCTCTCACAGATAAAGTCTCAGAGAACACAAGAGTACCATTATAATAAATACATGTATTTTTATAAATTAGGAGACAAGTCATCAAAGGAAAAAGCAGAAAAAACAATAATTAGCGAAGTCAGATTTGTTAGAGTGACCCACTGTCCAGTTCATCCAGAACTGAGGTGTTTTCCAGGACACTGAGCTTTAGGTGCTAAAATAAGAGCTCTACTGGGAAGGCTGCAATTGTTTACCCTAAAATATAAAACATCAATGAATTGCATTTGAAAATGAAACATATTAAAATTTTAGAAATAACAAAATAATAATTAAAATTGAGAACAAAAATGGAGGAGTTAATTGGTAGATTAGAAGTTTATGAAGAGAGATCTAGTATATCAGATGATTAGTCTGAAGAAATCATCTAGAATGAAGCACAAATATTAAAGAGATGGGAAATAGGAAGAAAAAAAACAGAGTAAGATGATGCAATAAGAAAAAGAGAGTGAGAGGCCTAATAGGCAATCTAATAAAAAAATGAGTGACCAGCAAAGAAACTAGTCAAATTACTTACAAAGAAATGAAAATTTCAGTGAGGACTAGTTTTGTTAAAAATGATAGAAAAGTAAAACAATGCAATAATATTTTCAGAGTGCTGAAAGAAAATTGCCAAAAACCCAAAATGGCACAACTAAAGTGATTTTTTTTTATATGGAAATGCCTTTACTGCTAAAAGTTCATCACAAAAAGAAATTCCAAAATACTTAGGGAATAAAAAATATACCTGAAAGAAGGTCTAAATGCAAGAAGGAATGATGACCAAAGAAATTTCTGAATATAAGATAAATCTAAACATATTTGATTGAAAATAAACATGGAGACTTATGAGAATTATGTCAGTATTTAAAGGTCTTTAAAAATACCAGATATAACTTACATATTAGACAACAATAACATATTCCAGAGGTGGGGGTGATCAGAGGTAAAGTGTTCCAGTTCCTTGTGTTGTTATGTTATGTTATTAGCAATAATGCTGTGTGGTAACAGCACACACATAGGCAGAATGATAAGTGGAATATAACAACTAAAAATAAACCCAAATACAAGTGGGAATTTAGTATGTAATATGGTGTAGTGTCTCAAAAACGAACAGAGAAATAGACTATTAAATGAATGGTGTTGGGACAGGTAGAAATAATGGAGGAACAGAGGAGTGAATCCTCAGAATAAATTACAAATAAACCAAATATTTAAATATAAAATATGAAACCATAAGAATGCTAGAAGAAAAGAAAAGATAATTCTTTCTAGTTTTGGGATAGGGAACAGCTTTCTACCCATGACCCGAAACCCAGAAACCATTTTTTAAAGCCTGATGTATTAAATTTCATTAAGTATAAAATGCTACATAGTTAAAAAAAGTAATTAACAAGTAAAATTTTGAGAAAATATATGTACAACACTCAAAGGTGAAGGGAAAAAACCTTCTAATATGTTAAAAATTTCCTAGAAATTAACAAGAAAAAGATGAACAATCCAATTGAATTAGAGCAAGGAAATGAAAGGTTAGTTCACAGGACAAGAAACATAAACAGTCCTGAAATGTGAGAAATGCTCAACTACCCTAATAATAAAGAAAATGCAAAATTAGAACTATATCATAACATAATTTTTCAGTCATCTGATAGATATCAAAAGTTTGTTAACATATTCTCCTAATGAGTTTAGGAAATGTAAACATTCTTATATATTGCTTATGTAAATACAAATTGGTACTACTTCTGTTGAGAATAATTGGGCAAAGCTATTAATATTTTAAAAATATATAGCTTTTAAGCCTTTACTACTATTTTTGAATGTTATTTTAAAATATATTTGAGCATGGGCACAATGAATCAGCATAAGATTTTTCACTTCAGCATTATCTTAATGAAAAAGAATAGGAGAAATTTGAATATCTATAAATAGGTGTTAGGATAAATGGAAACTATAGAATGAAACATGCAGTTTTAAAATAAATGAAGCACTCTATGCACTGATACGGAAAGTGTTGAAAATTTTTGTTGTAAAACAAAATACAACAATATGTGCATTATGCAATCTTGTGTTATAACAATAAATAAAATTAAGGATATAAATTTCTACTTATTTTTATACATAAAAAGAATCTGGAAGAATACACAAGAGAATTATAAGGATGGTTATCTGCTTTGCAAAGAAAGAAGTCAGGGTGATAGAAAAGTAGTTGGGAAAAAGAAGTGGAAACATTTTAAATATAAAAATAAATAATTTTATATTTTTGAGTTATGTAATGCATTGAATATTCAAAGAAGTTCTATTTTAAAGGACTTTTGTTGCACTGATTTAGAAAAATATATAATTCAGTGTGAGTCCTAGTTACAAGTGATATGGATGTAAGGAAGTACACAGATGATAAATATAAAGAAGAGAAAATGATAAATAAACTTAAAAGGATTAAGATAATATGGAATATGTTCTCAGGTCTAAAACAAATTAAAACAATAAAAATAAATATACCTTTACAATGTCTAAATATTTAATATTAAACAATATATTTTATGTAACCCATGTTTAAAGAAGAAATCACATGGCAGTTTACAAAATATTTTAAATTTAATAAAAATAAATAGTTAATATATCAAAATTTGTAAAATGCAGATAAAATATTTCTGATAGAGAAATAACAGCAAATATTTATAGGAATAAAATGCAAAAATATGACTTTACTATAATATAATTTTTCAAACATCAAAGAATTAAACATTCATCTTTCAAAATTAGGAGAATAATAAATACAAAAAAAGCAGAAGAATGGAAGTCATACAGATAAAAAGAGAAATCAATTTAAAAGGAAAGCAAACAAAAATTAAAAATCAATGGAAAAGCTGATTCATTGAAAAGATTAATAAAATTGGTTAATCTCTGGCTAGACTGAGAGATAGAGAGAAAGATTAAAGAGAGACAGAAACAGAGAGAGAGAGAAAAAGAAAGGTAGTGAGGTGGGGAGACAGAGATTTGACAATATCAGGATTTTAAAAAAGGCCATCAATAAAGATTTCACATGATTCCAGTTTTCAATAAAATGGAGTTAACACCTAGCTTTTACCACTGAACATAACTGTAAAAACTAAACACTCTGCATGAAGTAGCTATTTGAGGATCCTGAAACTTAATTACTAGCATACTGAGAATAAGACCAGAATTTGAAGCACCAATGAAATAGCAATAAGTTTACCATTTACCTTTTTCTGTATCCTCAAGCCAGGGGCTGGGCGGAGGGGAGCAAAGTCGGGGTGGGGTATATGGGACACCTGTAACAGTGTGAAAAATAAAAAGAAAGGAAGGGAAGGAGGGAGGGAGGGAGAGGGAAAGAAACTTGGAAGTAAGAATTAGATAAATGTATGTTTAGAAGAGACCCTCTGATCCTGGCTCAAAGAGCAGGAAAAGGAACCCTTACTGCTCACAGTGAGGAAATCCTCAGGCTGTCTTTCTTTCTTCCATTGTTCCACATCCCAGTCCCCAAAAATCCTCTGGTGGTGGTAGCAGAGACCCCAATGGAAGTCTGCAGGAAACAAACCTCTGAGAGAGGGGAAACCTCCACTCTGATACAGGGCAAACTACCTTTGTTTCTTTGCTGTCACACTGTTCTCCCATTGCTTTTGCCCATATCACTTGGGGACGGTCACAAAATTTCATGGCAAGCACGATAAATTCCCAGTTTTCTGGACAGTTAACTGAAAAGGGAAATCCCATATAAGCAGAAAATATTAATGAGATAATGGAAAGGGAGTTTTTAAAAGTAACACCATAAAGTTCTTAATGAACACAGAGTCTCAATCACAAGCTTTGAATAAATGCATCTCATACTGGTCAGCATACCAAAGTCCTTGAAAACTGACCTGACAGAAAAACATTCAAGTTCCATAATAACCCTATATTGGCACATACAGAGGACTGATAAAACTAATAGTACAAATGTTTTAAAAGCTAAACTTACATTGAATCTTAGCGCAAAAAAAAAAAAAGGCATGAAATTGTGGTATTAATCTAACTGGGTTGATTTTTCATTAAATATTATTATGTTCATTGGATTCAAATAAGAACGTGCAGCTTATGATGTAGTATTCAGTGTCTAAGGTAAAGTCAGCATACAAAGAAACAAAAAAAAATCTCAACTCATCTTGAAATAGAAAAGCAACAAAAATCAAGGCTGAGAGACAGAAATGTTGGGATTATCCAACAAAAAATCTTAGAAGAGCTACTACAAAATGCTCCATCAATCATAAACTCTCTTAAAATAAATGGAAAGTTAGAGAACCTCAGGAAAGAAAATATATAAACAAATAGATTGAAAATGACAAAATAAAGAGTCAGTGATTTTGAAGATAGATCAGTGGAAATTTTTTTTATCTAAATGGAAAAGAGAAAAGAATTTTAAATGAACAGAGTATCAGGGACCTGTAGGACAGTAACATTTATGTCTAATATTCAAATAATTAGATTCCATTAAAAAGGAAAAAAATATTGTGTTGAGAAAAATATATAAAGGAATAATGGCTGAAAATATTCCATGTATAAAGCTGGACAAAATCCTACAGATTCATAAAACTCAGTGAACCCCAAACAAGATAATACCAAAGAATATATGCCTAGACAAATCATAATCAACTGCCAAAACTGAAAACATAGTAAACACATTGAAAGAAACCTAATATAAACAATGCATAACCTTTATAGGAACAGCAGTTTGAATTACTATGAATTTATCAGTGAGACGCTATTGAGGAGAGAGAAATTGGCACATTATTTTTTTCATTCTAAAACAGAACTATCAACCCAGAAGTATATTTTCAGTAAATATAACTTTCAGAAATGAAAGTGAAATAAAGACTGCATTTGTTAGTAATGGCTGATATAACAATGTCCAAAAAACTGGGTGGCTTAACAACAGAAATTTATTACAACACAGTTCTGAATAGTAGAGGTCTAAAAACAAGGTCTCAGGAGGGTGGATTTATTCTGAGAGTCTCAATGAAAGGATTTGTTCCAGGCAGGACTCTTCCTTAGGTATGTAGATGACTATGTTCTCCCTGAGTCTCTTCAAATCATTGTTCTTCTGTGTGTCTGCCTCTGTGTCCCAATTTCTTATTTTTATGAAAACATCAGTCATATTGGATTATTGTCCACCCCAGTGACCTCATTTTAACTTGATTATTTCTGTAAAGATACTATCTTCAAATAAGGAACAGTCTGATGTACAGGAGGTTGAGATGTTTTTGGTTGGAGGTGGGGCCACTAACCCATCCATAACAAAGACATTCTCAGGAAAAGAAAAATTAAGGAAATTAACTGCTAGACCTGCTCTAAAAGAATTGCTAAAGGGAACTTCTTTAGGCAGCAGTTAAGTAACATTGGAAGGAAACTTAAGATATCGGGAATAAAAGACTACATCTTTAATATCTGGATAAGTATGGGACTAGTCCTCTCCTCTTTAGTTCTTTAAAATATGCTTGAACATTGAAACAAAAAATATGACACTGTATGTTGTAGTTTTTAATTGTATATAAGTAAAATTAGGGCAACTATAGCATAAAGGTGAGTGGATAAAGGAAACCCTGTGTGATAGTGTTTCTAAATTCCATGTAAGTGGCAAGCTATTCCAAGTAGACTATGAAAAATTAAGCATTATCGGAATCCTAAAAATAACCACCATACTAACCAGAGAGGTACAGTCAAAATGATTACATGTATTAAAATAAAATGCATTAAAAAAATACCCCCAAAGAAAGCAGGAAATGTGTAACAAAAGAATGAGAAAAGTAGAAAAAAGATGGTATAAACAAAAAACAAATAGCAAAATGGTAGACCTAAATCAAAAGTTCTTAGTAAATTTATTATATTTAAATAAACCAACTTAATGACATGAATTGTGACAACAGATTTCAAAACATGAACCAATTATATGATGCCTACAAGAAACTAACTTCACATATAAGTAATTTAAAGAAAGAGTATGGAAAAAAATACCATGCAAACACTAAACAACAACAAAACTAAAGGTGTGACATTAACAAAATGGTGAACTAAGAAGCACAAACTTTTGTTTCCCCAAAGAAACATTGAAAGAAAAACCAGTCAGAACCATGTTTGTAGAATTTCTGAAGACAAATGTTTACTACAACCAAGAAAATGTCCAATAAAAGAAAAGCTATCTTCAAAATGAAAAGATAGTGTAATAGTGCTCTTATTCACTTTGTCTCACCCTCTCACCAGTATAATGATAGAACTGGCCTGAGAAAACATTGGCCCAATTCCCAGCCCCTACCCACACACAAAACAAAAACAAAAAACAAAGGTTACAAAGCAGAACTTATTGGTAAATTATTGTATGCACCTTTTCTAACATGTTGGATGTATACATTAAACACTGATGCAAAGCACTCTTTATTCATAACTAGAACTATAGATAGGGAAGGTGGTAGCAACTACTCATAAAAGCTACAGGGCAGATTATAAATCTACAGATGCCTACAGCAAAAGAATACAGGGATAAACATACAATAGTGGCCTATTGTAAGACCTAGAGGAAAAGCTGAAGAAAGACCCTTTGAAAATCAGGATATTCAAAAACAGCTTGATAAAGGAGTCCCCAGAAAGAGCCAAACTGTGAACACTGTGAGAAGTGATTGTTTTTTCTTTGGTTTTTGGTGTTTATTTGTTTGTTATCTTGTTTGTTTCAAGTCTTAGCATTCAAGTAAATTTCTTTCAAAACATTAGCTGAGCAAAAGGTTAGTGATTACTAGCTAAAAAGTTAGTGATTACACATTGCAAGAAATAGCATGTGCAAAAAAAAAGTTTAGAAAAGTCTCGAAGTGGACTACCGCAGTTTTCAACAGTCAAAAAAATTGCAAACCCAGTGTAAGAAAGAGAATCTGATGTCCATATCACTACATTTATAATATACAGGTGCCCAATTTTCACAACAACAACAAGAAAAAAGGTATAAAAAAAGCAGAAAAACATAGTTCACTCAAAGGAACAAAATAAATAAACACCATCCCTGAGAAATACTAGACATTAAACATACTGCAATGATTTTAAAATAACTGTGTTAAATGTACACAAAGAGTTAAGGGAAAACATGGTCAGGGAACTAAAGAAAATTATGAAATAATATATAAAAATAAAGTATAAACAAGGAGAAATTATTAAAGAGAACCAAACAGAAATTCTGGAGCTGAAAAATAAAATAAGTGAAAAAAATTCATTAGAAGGGTTCAACAGTAGCTTGAGCAGGCAAAAGAAACAATCAGCAAAATTTAAGATAGGACAATTAAAATGAGAACAATAGGAAGAAAAGTGAAACAGCCTAAGGGACATGTGGAACACTATCAAGTTGACAAACAAATTATGGAGTCCCAGGAGAAAGGAGAAAGAAATGGGTAGAAGATTATTTGAAAAAAGTGGTTGAGAATATCCCAAATTTGATGAAATGTGTTTAATCCATAAGTACAAGAGGCACAAGAAACTTCAGGTAGGATAATCTAAAGAGACCTACACATAGACACATTATAATAAAACTGTTGAAAGACAAAGAGAGAATTATGAAAGCAGAAAGGGAATAGCAACTAATTAAATACAAGGGATTCTCAATAAGATAATGAGCAGATTTCACATTAGAATCAAATGCCAAAAGGAAGTGGAATATATTTAAATTATTGAAAGAAAAATAAACCCTGTCAACCAACAATTCTATGTCCAGCAAAATTATCCTTCAAGAATTAGTGCAAAATTAAGACATCCCCAGATAAACAAGCCAAGAGGGTCCTAGAACTTTATTCCAAGAAATGTTTAAGAGGCCCTGGCCGGGTAGCTCAGTTGGTTAGTGCATTGTCTCAATATGCCAAAGTTGCAGGTTCAATGCGTGGTCAGGGCACACACAAGAATCAACCAATGAATGCATAAATAAGTGCAACAAAAAATTGATCTCTCTCTGTCCTTCTCTCTCTCTCTCTCTCTCTCTCTCTGTCTTACTTTCTCTCTCTCTCAGATCAATAAACATATCCTCAGGTGAGGATTAAAAAAAAAAATTATAGAATTTTACAGGCTGAAATAAAGATCCAGGTGGCTTCACTGGTGAATTTTACTGAACATTTAAAGAAGACTTAACACTTTCAGAGCCCACCTGTTCTGCTAGGGTAGGTTTCAGTGGTGAGATGCCCAAACAGAAGAAAGAATGAGGAGTCCACATAGGAGCTGCACTTCAAACTGCAAGCGAATAACAAGCCCTTTCCTGCTGGCACCACTGGTACCTCTGATGCTGCTGGTGCTGCTTGCACTGCTAGCACTGCTGGCACCACTGGCACACTTATTGCTGGTTACAGGGGTTTTTATACAAGCTTAGAATAGTGGGATCAGGCCAAAGCTTAGGCCACTGGGGACTACAGCACATGTGTACAATGACATAGGCCCAGGCTGCCTGCCCACAGGCATGTGATGATGACTCATAGTTCTGGGCTGCCTGCCTGACTGACCTTCAAGGGTACACACAGTTCCAGGCTACCTGCCCTGGACAGACCATCAGGGGCTGCCACACTCCAAGGCCCTGACACTCCAGGGCCCCCACAAACACCAATCCTCAAACTCTCCCAAAAATTTGAATAGAAGAAAACAACTCAATCTATGATCCCAAAATTTTCCTGATACCAAAGCCAGACAAAGCTACTACAAAAAAAAAAAGAAAACTACAGGTTCCAGTCAAGATGGTAAATAGGAAGATACAGCATTCACCACCTCCATAATTGCATAAAAAATTATAAGTAAATTATAGAAAAATCAGCCCAGATAATTACCTGAAGACTAGCTGAACTGAAGTCCTTTAACTAAGGATATAAAGAAGAAGCCATATATAGGTTGGTAAGAGGGGTGAAGATGTGAAATAGGCTGACTCCCACATCCACAGATGGCAGTTGAGAATCCAGAGGGATTTATAAGCTTCAGAACTCCTCCCTGAGGAGCAAAGGGTCTCACCCCCCATACTGGGCTCCCTAGCCCAGAATACCAGTGCCAAAAAGAGAAGCCCACAAAACATTTGGCTGTGAAAGTCAGTGAGAGTTCTGTTAGTCTGAGTGAGACAAAAGGCTGCTAGAAACCCTGGAATCCTCTTAAAGTACCAACACACAAACACTCACTTGCAGGCACTCACTCACCTTATGCTCCAGGGAAGGGACCATGATTGGGGTTGCCAGAGACATACAGGGAGAGAATGAGTTGTGTGGCTTTGAGGCAAAGACAGGAAAGATAACAGCCATTGCCCCTGTGTTTAGATCGCATGCAGTGAACAAACACACCATTTTTTCTACATTAAGCCCCCCTCCCAAACAGCCAAATATGATCTTGCATTAGCCTGGTAAACTTCAATAGCTCCACCCTGATGACTTCCTGAGACCCTGCCCTATGCAACTTGTGTATGGCCTGAGGATGTTTCAGCACTACCCAGTCTGCATTGCAGTGTTTCTTTAGAAACTCTCGAGGAGTTCTGATCAATCTTGGTGCGTACTATAGATATTCAGGGAGAAACTGAGTTATGTGGCTTCAGGAAGAAAACTGGAGGGACGTCTGCAATTGTCCTTGTGTTGAACCATCCTCCCTCATGGCTGACAGGTGCCATCATTTCTGGGTTGGTTTCCTCACCACACAGCCAAATCTGATTCTGTATTAACCTGTTGAATTCCAAAAGCTAAACCTTGATGACTCACCAAGACACTGCCCTACCCACTCGCATACACCCAACGCTCTTAGAGCAGTTGAACCTTATGAAGAGTTGGCAGGTGGAAGTGGGTATTGGGGTGCCTTGAGTCATTTGCTAACCTGCCCTGGACCTGGTTCTGGTGACAGTCAATGTTGATTCACAATATGGTCCTTCTCACAAGCATCCATGTTAACCATAGGTGGCTACCAAACACAGATTGCTTTGTAGATCCTAACAGGAAATCCTGGGCTGGTCACAAGCATTGTCTGACACTGACCTGCCCTGTATTTCCTCCAATAAGGCCCCCAAAACAACACACCTAGTGAACAGCTTCAGACTACAACATAGCTCCATCTGATTAGCTCCACAAGCAATACACCCAAAGAGAAGCCTCAGCAACAGATCCTTCTGAGACAAATTCCACACCATGGAATCAGCTCCTGCACAGCCACTCAAATATTGTGTTTTTGTCCAATCCTTAAAGCCAGCCAGCAAATACTGATGAACATAAAGGGAGATATGTCAACAGTAATAATCAGTAGGGGACTTTAACACCCATTGACATCAATGGATACATCTTGCAGACAAAAAGTCAACAAGAAAATAGGAGACTTAAATGATACATCAGACTAGATGAATTTGAAATTTTTAGAGAATTTCATCCTAAGGCAGCAGAATATACATTCTTTTCAAGTGCACATGGAACAGTTTCTAGAATAAATTATATGTTAGGCCACAACCCAAATCTCAATAAGTTTAGGAAGACTGAAATCATAACAAGTACTTTCTCTGAAAACAGTGCTATGAAACTAGAAATCAAAAGAAAAAACCCCTAGAAAACACACAAACACATGATCAGTAATTTGGAAATTACATTTTCGTGTATCAATAATAAACTATCCAAAAGAGAAATTAAGAAAACAATTTCATTTACATTTGCATCAACACATAAAATACCTAGGAATAAATTTAACCCATAACATAAAAGACCTGTACTCCAAAAAATATAAGAATTAAAAAAAGAAATTGAGGAATATACAAATAAATGGAGGCATACACCACGCTCATGGTTATAAAGAACTAATATTGTTAAAATGTCCATACTACCCAAAGCAATCTATAGATTTGATGCAATCCCTATTAAAATGCCAATGGCATTTTTCATAGAACTAGAACAAATAATCCTAAAATTTATATGGAATTGCAAAAGACCTTAAATAGCCACAGCAATTTTGAGAAAGAAGAACAAAGTTGGAGGTATATGTTAGCTGATATTAAACTATACTACAAGGCTATAGTAATAAAAAAAAAATGGTGCTGGCATTAAAACAGACATAGATCAAAGTAACAGAATAGAGAGCCTAAAAATAAACTCACACCTATATGGCAAATTAATATATGACAAGGTGACAAGAACATACATTGTGGTAATGATGGTCTATTCAAAAATGGTGCCAGGAATATTGGACAGATACATGCAAAAAATAAAACTAGACCACATTCTTACACCACACACAAGAATAATTCAAAATGAATTAAAAACTTAAATGTAAGATTCAAACCCATGAAACTCCTGGAAGAAAACAAAGGCAATAAACTCTGTGATATTTCTCTTAGTGAAATGTCCTCTGATAAGAAAAAAAATAGACAAATGGAGCAACAGAAAGCTAAAATGTTTTTGCATAGCAAAGAAACCATCAACAAAATAAAAAGACAACTTAATGAATGAAAGACGATATATGCCAAAGATACATCTGATAAGAAGTTAATATCCAAAATTTATAAAGAACTCATACAACTCAGCACTGAAAAAACCAAACAGTCCAATAAAAAATGGGCAGAGGACCCAAATAAACACCTCTCCAAAAAGGGTATACAGAAGGCCAATTGACATATGAAAAGATTCTCAATGGCACTAATCATCAAGGAAATGCAAATTAAAACCACAACAAGATATCAGCTCACACCTGTCAGAATGGTCATTATCCATAAATCAACAAGCAACAGGTTTCATAAGAATGTGGACAAAAGAGAACTCTTGTGGACTGTTGGTGATATTACAAATTGGTGCAACCAGTATGGAAAACATTATAGAGATTCCTCACAAAATTAAAAATAAAACTATATTATGACCCTGCAATCCCACATCTGGGTATATATCCAAATAAATTTAAAACACTAATTCTAAAAAACACAACCAGCCCTCTGTTTATTGCTGCATTATTTAGAATAGCCAAGATATGGAAGCAACACAAGTGCTCATTAATAAATGAGATAATCAAGAAGATATATACAATGGGATGTTACTTGGTCATAAAATAGAATGAAAACTTGCCATTTTCTACAATATGGATAGATCTAGAGGGGATTATGCTAAGCGAAGTAAGTCACATAGAGAAAGAGGAATACTATATTACTTTACTTATATGCGGAATCTAACAAAGAAAATAAATAAACAAGCAAAACAGAAACAGACTCATAGGTACAGAGAGCAAATTCAGGGGTTACAAATGGAATGGATTAGGGGACTGAGTGAAAAAGGTAAGGGGAATAAGAAGTACAAATTGATAGTTATAAAACAATCAAAGGAATGTAAAATATAACATACGGAATATAGTCAGTAATATTGTAATAACTATGTATGGTACCAGGTGAGTACCAGAATTACCAACGGATCATTAATGAATTATGTAATTGTGTAGCCACTATGCTGTATACCTGAAACTAATATAAAACTGAATGTCAACTAAAAAATAAATAAATATTCCTAATGAATATTGATTGAAAATATTCAACAAAATATCAGAAAACTGAATTCATCCACTTATTAAAAGCATTATACAACACAATCAAGTGGGACTTATTTTTGAAATAAAAAGGTGCTTCAACAAACAAAAAGTAATTAATATACACTACATTAACAGAATGAGTAGGGGAAATCCACTAGATTATACCAATTGATACAACAAAAACATTTGATAAAATTTAATACACTTGTTTGGTTAAAGAAATATACCCAATACATACTGGGAATAGAAGAAAACATATTAATAGAAGAAAATGTGATAAAGGCCTATAAAAATCCTACAGATAACATCATGTTCAATGGTGAAAGACTAAAAACTCCTAAGATCAAGAACAAGACAAGAATGCTTGGCTTTACCACATCTATACAACATAGTTTGGAAATTCTAACAAAAGCAATTAGACAAGAAAAAAATAAATAAAAGACATTTAAAGTTAAGTAATATATTTTATTTTAGTATGTTCTATATTTGTATTTTATTTTAAAATAAGAGTTTTTAAATCAACTGCAAATTGCATTTCAGAGTACAATTAAGTATCTTGCAGAAAACCAGTACCCCCACAAAGAACACCTAAGAAAACTAGATAAAATGCAAACAAAAACAAAAACAAAACAAAAAATTACTTCTGCTTGTAGGCATTAGTGAATTTCAAAGGCAATATGACTTCATGGGCCTACACCCTGTAGAGAAAAAAAAAAACACACACACAGTTAAAAGCTAACTTTCTGCTTTCTTTTTTAACAGAGTATTTGCCAATTCTTAGCATGAACTCAATCAGAGATTATAGTCAGGGGCTACTGAGAGGCGGCAGAGACATCAGCAGAAATTTTGGAAATCCCAATTAACTTTAGAGGTATAAATTAGAGATCAGGGCTGACAAAGCAGTCACATAAGGTATAGGACTCCAGTGGAAAAGATATGCATTCTTTTAGAGCCTGGCATTCTAATTCCAAATTCTTGACTTCCTCAAAGCAGGAAGATACGAAGCTAGGTGGAAAACTGTGAAATGGCTGAAGGATGTTTTCCACAAAAGCAACAAAAATTCATAATCTCCCAGGGAGGAATAGATCTAGCATGCAAACCTAGATTCCAGTTTCAAAGACTGAATATTCTAATGGCAAAGAAGTAACATTGGCTAACAAACCCTTTCAAAAATTGCAACACATTTCTAGTCAGCTGAAATCTTGATCATATTAATCTGTGGCGAACCTTCTCTGGAAGAACATAAATTACTTAGATGTTTGCTAGAGGACCTAGATCCTTTACAATTTATCACATGCAATGCCCACCATCCTGTCATAAATTATAACAGTGCTTGGACGCAAAAAGTCTGATAATAAAAACACATACATAATACATAGTTACTTGAATTATCAGACTTGAAGTGTTCAATAGCTATAATTAATACAGTCAAAAATAAATTACAACTTTAAAATATAGCAAAGAATATAAAAGAATATAGAAATGACAAAAAGTTCTAATATTCATGCAAATGGAGTTCCAAAAGTGAAGCAGAGTGTAAACAGAACAGAAACAATACTAGAAGAGATAACTGCCTAGAATTTTTTGAAACTGACTGAAGATATGACACAGTATTTAGAATAACTACAGACCTCAAGCAAGAAAGATACAAAGGAAACCACACCTAGAAACATCAGAGTAAAACTACTGAGAAAATTACTCAAATGTCATGAGAAACACCAAAAAAATCCCTAGATAAATGATAAAATACACTATTTTTATGGACAAGAAAACTCATTACTGTAATACAATAGACTTTCCAAAATAACATAAATGAAAGCAATTTCAAACAAAACCCCAATTGAATATTTCATGCAATTTGACAAGCTGTTTCTAAGATGTATTTGAAAGAGTAAGGAAATATGAAGACACTCCTAAAAAAGAATGAAGTGAAACACTTGTCTTACAACAGATTGAGGCTTTTTATAACAATGTGGTATAAGCTCAAAAATAGATAAATGACCCAACAGTACAGAAAAAAGTCTAAAATTAAATTCATGTATAAATTAAAACCTGTTTCATTTGAGTGCTTTCATGATAGATCACAGGAGGAGGAAAATTTTAAATGTTACTGGGCAATAGATCATCCATATAGAAAAGAAAAATAAAATGGCAGTCTCTACACTAAATTTGGCATGAAAACAAATATCAGGTGGAATACATCCTGTGAAAAGCAAGACTCAAAGTATAAAGGAAAAAAAAACTTTTTTATCCATATTGGAGTTAGTAAAGGATTACTATTTTTTTCTTTTTTATCTTTTCAAAATTTTTTATTGTTTTTCAAGTACAGTTTTCTCCATTTTCCCCCTACCACAATCCCCTAACCCCCAACCCCACATCCCACACTCAATCCTACCCCCTTTTGGCTTTTCCCATGGGTCCTTTATATATGTTCCTTGATGAGCCTTCCCTTTTTTCCATCTATTATCCCCTCCCTGCCACTCTCATTACTGCCAGGTTTGTTTGTTTTTTATTTCAATGTCTCTAGTTATATCTTGCTTGTTTGCTTTGCTGATTAGGATCCACTTACAGGTGAAATCATATGGTATTGTCTCTCACTGCCTGACTTATTTCACTTAGCATAATGTTCAGTTCCAACCATGCTGTTGTGAAGGTAGGAGCTCCTCCTTCCATTCTGCTGCATAGTATTCCATTGTGTAAATGTATCATTCTTTTTTGATCTACTCATTTACTGAAGGGCACTTAGGTTTCGTCGAGCACTTGGCTGTTGTAAATTGTGCTGCTATGAATATTGGGGTGTATAGGTTCTTCTGAACTGGTGTTTTGGGATCCTTAGGGTATAATCCCAGCAGTGTAATTGCTGGGTAAAAGGGCAGTTCCATTTTTAGTTTTCTGAGGAAATTCCATACTGTTTTCCCTAGCGGCTGCACCAGTCTGCATTCCCACCAACAGTGTACTAGGGTTCCCTTTTCTCCACAGCCTCACTAGCACTTGTCCATTTGTTTATGATGTCCATTCTCACTGGTGTGAAGTGGTATCTTATTGTCATTTTAATTTGCATCTCTGATAGCTAGTGATGCTGAGCATCCTTTCATGTATCTCTAGACCCTGTATATGTCCACCTTGGAGAAGTATCTGTTCAGGTCCTTTGCCCATTTTTTAATAGAGTTGTTTGTGTGCCTAGAGTGGAGTCATGTGAGTTCTTTATATACTTTAGAGATCAAACCCGTATCGAGTTATCATTGGCAAATATATTTTCCCATATGGTTGTTTCCCTTTTCATTTTGCTGATGTTTTCTTTAGCTGTGCAGAAGATTTTTATTTAGATCAAGTCCCAAGTTATTGTTCTTTCCTTTATGTCCTTGCTCTAGGGGACATATCGGTGAAAATACTTCTGCATGAAATACCTGAAACTTTTCTGCCTATGCTCTCCTCTAGGACTTCTATGATGTCACAACTTATATTTAAGCCTTTTATCCATCTTGAGTTTGTTTTTGTGTATGGTGTAACTTGGTGGTTGAGTTTCATTTTTTTGCATGTAGCCGTCCACATCTCCCAACACCATTTGTTGAAGAGGCTATTTCTACTCCATTTTATGCTTCTGTCCCCTTTGTTGAATATTAATTGACCATAGAGACATGGGTTTATTTCTGGGCTCTCTATTCTGTTCCATTGACCTCTGTGTCTGTTCTTAAGCCAGTACCAGGCTGTTTTGATTACTGTGGCCTTATAATATAATTTGATGTCAGGTATTGTGATCCCTCCTATTTTTTTCTCTTTCTCAGAATTAGTGCAGCTATTCAGGGTCACTTATGGTTCAATATAAATTTTTGAAAGGTTTCTTCTATATCTGTGAAATATGTCCTTGGTATTTTAATAGGGGTTGAATTGAATCTATAAATTACTTTGGGTAGTATGGACATTTTTATTATGTTAATTCTTCCCATCCATGAACACAGTATATGCTTCCATTTATTTGTGTTTTCCTTAATTTCTTGTTTCAGTGTTGTGTAGTCATCTGAGTACAGGTCTTTTACCTCCTTCCTAAGGTTTATTTCTAGGTACATTATTTTTCTTGTTGCTATAGTAAATAGGATTTTTGCCCTGATTTCTGATTTTGATATTTCATTGTCGGTGTACAAAAGTGCCTTCAATTTCAGCTTATTGACTTTTTCTTCCACTGCTTTGCCAAATTCACTTATTAGGTTGAGTAGTTTTTTGGTGGAGTCCACAGGGTTTTCTATTTACATTATCATATCACCTGCAAACATGACAGTTTTACTTCCTCCTTTCCTATTTGGATAACTTTTATTTCTTTTTCTTGTTTGATCACTGTGGCAGGACTCTAATACTATTTTGAATAGAAGTGGTAAAAGAGGACATCCTTGTCTTATTCCTGATCTTAGTGGGAAAGCTTTTAGAGTTTGCCCATTTAATATGATGTTGGCTATAGGTTTCTCTTATATAGACTTTATTATTTTAAGGTATAGCCCCTTTATTCCCACTCTGCTGAGTGTTTTATTCATAAGTGGGTGCTGTATCTATCAACTGCTTTTTCTGCATCTATTAATATGATCATATAATTTTTGTCTTTCCTTTTTTTAATGTGATGTATTACATTTATTGATTTGCAAATATGTTACCATCCTTGCATCCCTGGGATGAATCCCACTTGATCACGGTGTATGATCTTTTTAATGTATTGCCGGATATGGTTTGCCAATGTTTTTTTGAGGATTTTAGCCTTTATGTTCATCAGCGATACTGGCCTGTAGTTTCCTTTCTTTGTTGTGTCTTTATCTGGTTTTGTACTTAGGATGATGCTGGCTTCATAAAAAGAATTTGGGAGTCTTCCTTCTTCTTTTTTGGAATACTCTTTGAACAATATGTGTTAGCTCTTCCTTAGATGTCTTGTAGAATTCTCTTGTGAAACCATCCAGTCCAGGAATTTTGCGTGCTGGGCATTTTGTGATTACTACCTCAATTTTACTAGCTGTTATTGGTCTGTTCTGGCTTCCTGCTTATTCTTCATTCAGTTTTGAAAGATTATATTTTTCAAGGAATATGTCCATTTCACCCAGGTTTTCAAATTTATTGTCAGATAGTTGTTCATAGTAATTTCTTACTATCCTTTGTATTTCTGTGCTATCAGTTGTAACTTCTCCTCTTTCATTTCTCATTTTATTTATTTGGTCCTCTCTTTTTTTTTTCTTAATGAGTGTGCATAAAGGTTTTTCAATTTTGTTTATCTTTTCAAAGAACCGACTCCTGGATTTATTGATCCTTTGAATTGTTCCTTCAATCTCTGTGTCATTCAGCTCTGCTCTGATCTTGACTATTTCCTTCCTCCCGTTCGCTCTGGGTTTTCTTTGTTGTTGTTCCACCAGTTCTTGTAGATGTCGGGTTAGGTTGTTTTTTTGAAATGATTCTATCTTTTTTAGGTAGGCCTGTATTACTATGAACTTCTCTTTCAGAACTGCCTTTGCTGTGTCCCATAAGTTTTGGACTGTTGCGTGTTCATTTTCATTTGTTTCCAGAAAGCTTTTGATATCTTCCTTGTTCATTACTAACCCATTCAGTTTTAAATAGCATGTTATTCAGAGTCCATGAGTTTTAGTGTTTTTGAGTTTTTCCCTTGAGGTTAGTTTCTAGTTTCAGGCCCTTGTGCTCTGAGAAAATGCCTGATACGACTTCAATTTCCTTGAATTTGTTGAGGCTTGTTTTGTGTCCTATCATGTGGTCTGTCTTTGAAAATAGTCCATGTGCATTTGAATAGAATGCATATTTTGCTTCTTTGGGGTGAAAGGCTCTATATATATCAATTAAGTCCATTTGATCTATGGCATTGTTCAGTGCCACAATATCCTTGTTGATATTTTGTTTGAAGATCTATCCATTGTTGACAGTGGGGTGTTAAAAGTCCCCTACTGTGTGTTGCTGTCTATATCATTCTTGAAGTCCTCCAAGATTTTTCTTACATATTTGGGTGCTCCTATTTTGGGTTCCCACTGGCAGCAGCCAAAGTTCCAGAGGGACATTTCGCTGGCTTGGGTGGGGGGGTTCCATCTGAGAAGTGTAGGGTTAAACCCCAACCTGGGCTCCCCAGCCTACAGCACCAGACCTGCAAAGGAACCCAGATAATATTCAGCTGTGAAAAGTACCAGGGTTTCTGTCTTCCCACTTGAGAGAAACTGTTGGAGATAGAGAGAGGCTCTTAAAGGGCCAACAGAGAAAATTTCATTTGCAGCCACTTACCCTGGGCTTTGGCAGAGGGAGGGAAGAGCAGACTAGAAAAGCTTGAGGAAAGTCTGGGGATGGTGACTGTTGGGGGCGAACTGAAGCAACAGCTACCAGGATCCCTGTGCTGAGTCATTTCCCATACTGCCAAAGCCATCTTCCTCAGGCAGGGCACTCCTCTCTAAGTGGCATCAGCCAAGGGAAATCAATAGCTCCACCCACAGGAATTACTCCGCCCCACACTGAAGGGGCTTAAGCCCAGTTGCTGAATACCTATTGATTAGATTAACAGCTCCTCAATTTAAGGGATGATTAGTTTAGCAGCTATAGCAGAAAATACAAAGAAGAAGCCAAAATGGGAAGAAAAAGAAACAGACCCTAAATGAAAAAACAAGATAATTTTCCAGAAGAAAAACTGGATGAAATGGAGGCAAGCAATTTATCAGATAGAGAATTTAGAGTAATGATTATAAGGATACTCAACATGAAAAAAGACATAGAAACCATAAAAAAAAAGTCAGAACTAAAGACTGCAATATATGAAATAAATAATACACTGGAAGGAATAAACAGTAGTTTAGATGAAGCAAAGGAATAAATAAGTATTATGGAATAAAAAGTAAAAAAAAAAAAAAACAACACCCAGTCAGAGCAGCAAAAAGAAAAAAGAATTTTAAACAATGAGGGGAGCTTAAGATACATCTTGGAAAACATGGAGCATAACAAGACTCACATCACGGGAACACCAGAAGGAGAAAAGAATGAACAAGGGATTGAGACCATATTGAAGAAATAATAACCAAAATCTTCCCTAATCTGATGAAGGAAAAATATGCCCAAGTCCAAGAAGC
Source organism: Mormoops blainvillei (assembly GCA_004026545.1). Taxonomy (NCBI): domain Eukaryota; kingdom Metazoa; phylum Chordata; class Mammalia; order Chiroptera; family Mormoopidae; genus Mormoops; species Mormoops blainvillei. Next base: position 126,945 of record PVJD01003211.1, on the reverse strand, counting down.
TCAGAGAGTCTCAAACAAGCTGGACCCAAAGATACCTACACCGACATACACCATAATTAAAATGACAAGGCTTAAAGACAGGGAGAGAATCCTAACAGCTGCAAGAGAAAGGCAGGTAGTTACTTAAGGGGGCACCAATTAGACTGTCATCTGATTATTTGACATTTCAGGCCAGAGGGAATAGCATGAAATATTCAAGGTTTTGAAAAGCAAGGACCTACAACCAAGGCTACTTTACCCAACAAGGCTATCATTTAAAATTGAAGGAGAAATAAGGAGTTTCCCAGACAAGAAAAAGCTAAAGCACTTTGTTAACACTAAACCAGTACTGCAACAGATGTTAAAGGGCTTACCTTAAGAAGAAGAAGAAAAAGAGAAAGAAAAAAACACAGGAAAACAGTCTAACAAGAAAATGGCACTAAATATACATCTATCAATAATCACCTTAATTGTAAATGGTTTAAATGCTCTGAACAAAAGACGTAGGGTAGCCAAATGGATAAGGAAACAAGACCCATATATATGTTGCCACCAAGAGACCTATCTCTGATCAAAAGATACACAGACTTAAAGTAAAGGGATGTAAAAAGATATTTCATGTAAATGGCAAAGAAAAAAAAAACTCGTATAACAATACTTATAGCCAACAAAATAGACTTTAAAATCAAGGGTATAGTAAGGGACAAAGGACACTACATAATGATAAAGGAAACAATCCAACAAGAGGATATAACCCCACTTAATATTTACACACCCAAAATAGGAGCACCTAAATATGTAAAGCAAATATTAATGGACATAAAGGGAGAGATCAACAGAAATACAGTCATAGCCAGGGATTTGAACACCCCAATTTCTCAACAATAGGCTTGCAGAGAACTGTGCCCTCTGTTCCAAACATGAAGCCCACTTGGCCAGTATAGGTACCTGTGCCACCCTTTTCAGGAGGTCTTTACCCAGGACAGTATCCACCCCTCCACAGGGTAAGTCGACTGTACGGTCACAGGGTTGGGTCCTGTAATAGCCTCAGTGGCCACCAGGGCCGCATAAATGGCAGCTAGTTGCTTCTCTATGAGGGAGTAACAACTTTCAGCTCCCTTCCATAACTGGGACCGAAATCCTTTGAGTACCTCCAAGGACCCCTGCTTTTGCCATAAGCCCCAACCAGTCTAGCCTCTGTGACCCGCACAGTTAGAAGGAAGGGAAGGGCAGGATCAACCACACAGAGAGTCCATGCCTGGGAAACAGCCCATTTTGTAGCTTTAAAAGCTTCTTCCCTCTCCAGAGCCCAGTCTAAAGTAGCCCCCGGCTCACTAAGCCATGAAATGGGTGCATAAGGGTTGCCAAAGGGGCAATAAACACACTCAAAAACCCCAAAAGGTGCAAATATGTTTGTAACTGCTTTACAGTTTCAGGTCAGATATGGGCCTGGATTTTATCTATTACTACTTCTGGAATGACTTTAGTACCCAACCAAACAACTCCCAAGAACTTGACAGAGTAACCAGGTCCATTCACCTTGTCCTCATTGATGGCCCAACCCCTGTCAGCCACAAGCTGGTTGCTGACACTTTGAGATCTGCAAGAAAATCAGAGGGTAGCATAATATCATCAATATGATGAAACAGAGAGACTGAAGGTGCGTACTCCCAGGTCGCCAGATCCTGGGCAACGAGTACACGACACAGGGTGGGACTGTATACATAGCCCTGTGGTGACATGAGGAAAATCCATTGTCAACCTTCCCAGGTGAACGCAAATTGTTCTTGACTGCCTGCCACAATGGTGATGGAGAAAAAGGCATTCGCCAAATCTATTACACAGTGGAAATGCCCTAGAACATGGGCCAAAAGGTCCATTATCTCTGTTGCACTGGGCACAGCAGCATGTATGGGTTTAGTTCACAATAGTCTATAGTCGTTCTCCAGGAGCCATCTGGCTTCTGCACAGGACAACTCCCACAGGTGCCATGGCCCTCACGGGCTGCCATAGGTCCCTGGGGCTTGCCTGACCCCTGCTGGCCACTGTAGGAGTGCCCTCACCAGCCTGCACTCCTGAGATGGCTACCAGGTTCTCTTGCCCCTGGCACTCTCTCTGACGAAGCCCTGGCAATGGGCAAAGGGGGCAAGCTTTGCGTTCCAGTGCCAGCACAGCCCAGAGGCCAAGAGCCACCAGCCACTGGCTCCGCACGCACCATCTCTCAGGGCGGGGTGCCAGACCCCTTCTGGGAATGAGCCCCGGTACCTGAGTTGCCCTAACGCTGCCCCAGTTCCTCCCCACTCGGGCAGGCACTTCACCATGTCCGGCTCCCGCTGCTTCCTGCGTCTCTTGTCCTGGAGGTTGCTCAGACTCTGCAGTGTATACTCTACGTTCTCTCTTGCCTTGCAGGACATAGGGCTGCAGGGGCCTGGGACTTCCATCCCGCGTCGATGGGATCAAGGCTTCTGATACTATTAACACACTCAGCCGCTGCCAGATGCTGCTCAAAGGCCTCCCCATGGAGCCGTAGCTGCTGCACCTGCTGTGCCTGTTCCTGGATGGTTCAGCTGGCATGCTGCAGTATGGCCAGGAGCAACCAGACCACATGGCCCGCTGCTTCCTGATGGGCCACAGGCACACTGACCTCCGTCAATTCCAGGTCTTTCCTGACATCCTCCAGAACAGGGCGTACAGCATCCCAGTCCTTCGGAGGTGCCCACACTGAGAGGTAAGCTGCCACCAGGTACCACAAGGAGCCTGGGGGCCACATGTCATCCACCCAGGGACTCTCACAGGTGCTGGGGGCACTACTCACCTCATCCTGTGGGCTATGCCCAATGTCAGAGCCCAGCTGTTCAGCCAAGGTAGGTTTCAGTGGTGAGAGGCCCAGTTGAAAGAAAGCATGAGGAACCGAACTAGGAACCACACTGCAAGCTGCAAGCAGCAGCAGCTTTATTACCAGTTACAGGGGTTTTTATACAAGCTTAGACAAGAGTGGGATCATGCCAGAATTTAGGACATGCTTACTATAGCACATGTGTACAATGACTCATAGGCATGTGATGATGACTCATAGTTCCAGGCTGCCTGCCCAGGACCAAACTTCAAGAGCCCCCACAGATATACATCCCCAGGCAATGAAAACAAAAGAGCAAATAAACAAATGGGACTATATTCAACTAAAGCATTTTTGCACAGCGAAGGAAATCATTAACAAAATTAAAAGGCAACCCACAGAATGGGAGAACATATTGGCCAACACATCTGATAAGGGGTTAATATCCAAAATTTATAAAGATCTTACAAAACTCAACACCGAAAAAAACAAGCAACCCAATTAAAAACTGGGCAAAGGACCCAAATAGACACTTCTCCAAAGAGGATATACAGATGGCCAATAGACATATGAAAAAATGCCCAACACCACTAATTATCAGAGAACACAAATTAAAATCACAATGAGATACCATCTCACACCTGTCAGAATGGCTATTATCAATAAAACAACAAACAACAATTGCCCTCGAGGATGTGGAGAAAGGGGAGCCCTTCTGTACCATAGGTGGGAATGCAGACTGGTGTAACCACTGTGGAAGCAGTATGGATATACCTCAAAAATTCAAGATGGAACTGCCTTATGACCCACTGATCCCACTTCTGGGAATATATCCAAAGGAACTCAAAACACTAATTCAAAAGAACATAAGCACCCCTATGCTCTTTGCAGCGTTATTTATAATTGCTGAGATACCAAAGCAGCCCAAGTGTCCACCTGCAGATGAGTGAATAAAACAACTATGGGACAATTACGCAATGAAATAATACTTGGCCATAAAAGAGAAGAAAAGTTTACCCTTTGCAATAGCATGGATGGACCTGTAGAACATTATGCTAAGTGAAATAAGCCAGTCTGAGAAAGACAAATACCATATGATTTCACTCATATGTGGAATCTAATGAACAAACTGAACTAACAGGCAAAACAGACGGACTCATAGATGGAGAACAGATGACAGCTAGTGGTGGGAGGGGAGGTTGGGGGGTGGAGGGATTGAGCAAAAAGGAAAAAAGGACTCGTAAACATGGACAACAGTGTGGTGATTGTTGGGGGCGGGGGGCATAAGGGGACTTAATGGTACTGAAAAAAGAATACAATGAAGATTATGTCAAGAAAAAAATAAAGTTATGCAAATATTTAAGTCTATTAAAATTTACAGTAATGTAGTTTCTTTTGACTTTAGAAAATAAATTTAAAATTTTTCTTTCAACTCAGATTTGCATGACTTAAAATATTCAAATAGAATTCAAAACCAATGTTCCTATAAAAACTAAAACTCACAAATCCCTACATTAAATAAGATTTTTTTATTTTTATCACATATTCTGTGATGGTTAACTTGATGTTTCAACCTGACTAGGCCCCTATTGCCCAGTTACTTGTTCTGATACCAGTTTAGATGTATCTGAGAAGGGATTTTTTAGATGTGACTAACGTTTAAGTCAGTAGACCGAGGGTAGCAGATGACCCTCCATAGTGTGAGTGGGTCTCATCCACTCAGTTGAAGTCCTTAAGAATAAACACTGAGGTTTCAGAGAGAAGAAGCAATTCTGTAAATAATATTGCAGTGAACATAAGTGTTCAGATAGATATCTCTTTGAGGTAGTTATTTCATTTCCTCAGAATATATACCTAAAATTGGAATATAAAACCTTTTTAAAATTATAGAAAGAGAACCAGTTGGTTGTTGCTAGGGGTTAAGTGTAGGAGTTGGGGAAAATGGGTGAAGGTGGTCCCAGGGTACAAACTGCCAGTCAGAAGATGCATAAGTTCTGGGCATGTAATGTGCAACCTGGTGACTGCAGTTAACTCTGTATTTTATATTTGAAAGTTGCTAAGAGAGTAGATTTATAAAAGTTCTCACCACACACACACACAAGCTGTAATTATATGAGGTGATGAACGTGATGACTAAAATTGTGGTAATCATATGTCAGTTATATCTCAATCAAGCTGGGAAAAAAAGGAGAAACAATTCCACCTTAAAACTGCAACACAGAAATCCCACCTGAGTGCCCAGTATGCAGCTTTTGCCCTGAAGACTGAAACCTCAACTCTTACTTGAATTTTTAATTTGCCTTTCTGCTCTGCATATTTTAGACTTACCACCACAATCATGTGAGTCAGTTTTTTCTCTATATATCCTATTGCTTCTTTTTCTCTGGAGAATTCTGACTAATATGTCCACTGATTCACAATGCGAAAAAATCTTGAAAGACAGAGTTAGACTTGATTAACATTGAACCATATTCTAATTTTGAGCAATTAGATATAATTTTTATGAATAATATGGCAATTCTTACACTGACCAAAAAGAATACTGATTTTTTATACTCTATAATATAGTTTTTAGAAACTCAATGCCAAGAAGACATCCATCAAATTTACAACTTTATCTTTGTGTCTTTCTTCAATATCTTTTATTATATCTGATTTCAGCAGTGATAAAATACCACAGACTTTCTGTGGCTAATCGTGTCCCACTAGCACACAGTTACACTAGCAGTAGGATAGTGTTAACACCTTTCAAATAAGTAATGGTCCTCAAGTGATTACAATTTTGCCTACTGTTTTTAATAAAATCATTGCTAATCTATGAAACAATGACACTGGACCTCTATCAAGAAAAAATAAATTCTAATTGTATGGAGTATACATGTGAATGAGATTCATATTTTAAAGTGTTTGATGGATGAAGATTCTAAATAACTACCCCCAAAACTCAAGAAAATAAACCATATGCAAAGTCCTCATAAGAATTTACAATTGCTAATAAATTGAGAACAAAATATACAGGGGGATCGCCCACCCCTAGAATTGTGGCATATTGTCAGAGAAAATTAATTAATGTTTACATTTGTATCGATAAATGTTAAGATAATTTAAAAGAAGTTAGAAATTATAAACCATTTCTGAATAATGGAACTTCCAGAGATATCAACTTTTATGTGTGACCTCAACAATTTTTATATCACTCTAAAGTTAAAGTAGGTTTTATCCATTTAAAAATACCATGAGATAAAGGCTGACCTCAATAAACTTTAAATCTTAGTCACATTAATAGCCTCTGTGGAGGTTAGTAGAAACATAATAATTCCTTTATTACTAGCATTAAATTAAAATTTTGGGCTGTTTGAATAATTTAAGTGAAAATAGATACTGTCAATTGCCACATCAGTGACAAAATTCCAATAGAACCTGTGGGTGTGGTTGATTTTCTAAACCTAGTTAGTGATCACATCTCTGAAATTTTTCCCCTCCTCCACTACTAATGTCTTTCTCTTTTAAATCAGCCATTTTAAATTTTTGCCTTAATTTTTAATAGCTTTATTGGAATGTCTTTGACAAAGCCCTTCACATCTTGGTTGAATGATTCAAATAAATTTTGTCCAAATTTCTCACTTCCATATTTTCCCTTATCAAGTCATCCTTCACCTTCAAGCAGAATGCATTGTTTTTCTCCAATCTCAGAACAATGTCACTTGTTTCCTGATCAGATTTCCTCAATTACCATTGCCTATGGGTTGAATTCCTAAATTAGTGTGGCATACCAGACTTTTCATTATCTTTCCCCTACTTACTTTGTGAACATTTTGCATTGTATTAAAGACACTTTATTATCCACAACTATGGATATATGCTTCCCCCAAAATGGAAGGCCTTCTCATGCCTCTATGCATTTGCATAAGATATTCCCTCTCTTCCTCCACCAAATCCTTCCTCATCTTCTCTACTGACAAATCCTGTTCATATTTTGAAACCAATCTTTTCTCGACACCCATTTTCTATACATTTTGTCAGTCTTCGATGTGCTCATAGCACTTTTATTTATGCCACTGTGATAGTACCTATCAAATTGTGCTGTAATTACTGTCTACACACTTCTTTTTGCCATGAGACAGTACTTCCCTGATGAAAGGAACCATGTCATACTTTTTGTGTCCCATCCACCATCAATGGCTGCAAAAGTGCCAGCATATAGTAGATGCTCAATACCTACTGTGTATAAATTAATGAAATTACTTTCTTTGAAGTAAAAGATTGCCTCAGGCAAAGAGGTTTTTTTTTTAAAGAATTTAGTATATATTTTAGATTTTATCATGTGTTTTAAAATCTTAAAACTAAACATAATTTAGGAGCCAAAATGTTCTTTCAGTTCATTTAATCTGGCCAAAGTCACTGCACCAGACATGACCTGGCCCCTCCAGTGTGGTTGACCTGATCTACTTCATACTCACTGCTCTAACAACATTGTGATCCATTGTTCTTCCCTTATGGGATGTTATACCATCATCTCCAGCATCATATGCTACCCATCCTTGGAGAGATACCTCAAAATCCATTGTTTGAAAGACACATCACTCTTTCTTAGCTCATTATTTAAAATGGTGGCCCAACGTATGATGTAATTTATTACTTTCTAATAATTGCCTGTTTTTTTCCTAAATAAGCTCAGATGATTCTTCAGGAATAACTTACACTCTGTACATATTTAGGAAACCTTGTTCCCCTAATCCACATCACACCTAAAATATGCCAGTTGTGAAGGTTTTATCAAATAATTTTTGACAGATTTTGAGTGGAGGAGGTCTGTTCAGAAGGTATCCAGACATTTATGGAAGAAGATACAAGAAACGTTGCACATAAGACAATGATGCCTCAGTCCCCTTCAAAGGAGGGACCTTGGGACCTCCCAATTGGGAGAATTGCCATCAGCTGCCTCACCGTATTTTTGTAAATTTCATTGAGGTCTAAAATCTCTTCCCTTTCAAAGGTGATTTTAGTTTTGGGAAAAGCCAGGAGTTGCAGGGCACCAAATCTGGGCTGTAGGGGTCTGAGTCACCTGGGTGATTTGATGTTTCACCAAAAAACTCTGCTCATGATATGATGCATGAGCAGGCACATTGTCATGATGAAGCTGCTAAGGACAGAGCAGTTGCCAATAGCTCTGTCCTTCCGAATTACCCAGATAGTTTCTGTGGAAGAATGCTCAAGTTTAATACAAAATTTGATGCAGATTTGTTATTCTGCTCACTCAGTCATTTCTAATACCATGGTCACACAGTGCACATGCTCACTGAATGGCCTCCCTCACCCCACCTCCCTGACTAGTACAGTGAAGTTGTCATTGTTCACGCAGGCACATTCCAGTCCATTTTCTTTGGCTGCCAGGTTACATCAATGTCACACAAACCATTCTCATTATATTAACAATGGCTGGGCTTTTTTGGGAATGACCTCATATACTGAGTGAATATATACTTCTTTAAAAAAAGAAAAAAGGAGCACTTTAAGAAATGCTGGACAAAGGATTTTTGCCCTGAACCATTGTCATACTTCTGCACGAACAGATATATAAAGTTAAAAGAAAAAAGAGGAAAGTGCTTAGCTTTCATAAATATCTGAATTCTGATTCTATTCTTTCTGAACTGGTTCATTTTCTAGTTGATAAAGCCTGCTTGTAGGAAGTAAATACAATTTATTAAATTGAATTTTGTGTTACATAGATGATAAGCTATGGTTGCAATAGAAAAGCCTCATAGAGGCCTGAAATGTAGTTTATAATACATATAAAGCTTTCTGCAGGGATTGAGAACTCTTGGAAACTTTTCCATGAACTTAAAATAGTCTCATTACTGTCAGTATATAAACACATTTTTGTGAAATCACAATGTATATCTTTTCCATTATATTCTAATACCATATGTAAGAAGAAAACTCAGAAAATCTAAGTTTGCACTGATATTATGTGTGTTTATCCTAATGAAAGCATTCTTCAAATAGGTGGGGGAAATATAAACAATATGCCAACTTTCTTATATTTTCTGATACATGTTTTCTTGTTGTCTAATGTATATCAGTGTGGCTCCTACACTTGATATGGACAATGAACTTGACATGTTAAAGAAAGAAAAGGAAAATCTGAATAACTGTCTCAGTTCTGCCTCATCCCAGAGCCTTATGACCTTGTGAGGGATATTGGTATCTCTTTAACTTAGTTTTCTTTTTATGGCAAGAGATCAATGAACATTCATTATATTGTTTACAGAATAAATATAATAATATAGTATTTGAATATAAGAAAATAATACATAAATATTCTTATAAAATGTAAAACTAATATATGTAAATTATTATTACCCAGGCATTTCAGTATTTTAATTTAACATGTAATTTTAGAAGTATGAAAGAAACAACTTTTTTATTTGAATTTATTGGGGAAGCATTGGTTGATAAAATTATAAAAGTTTCAGGGGTACAATTCTAACATACATCATCTGCATATTGTATTGTGTGTTCACCACCCCAAGACAAGGTTCCTTCCATTATCATTGATTGGTGCTTTACCCTCCCCTCCTTCCTTCTGCCACCCCTTCCCTCTAGTGATCATTATACTGTTATATGTCTATGAGGTTTTGCTGTGTTTTGTTTACTTAATCCCTTTACCTTTTTTTACCCAGCTCCCCTACACCCTCCCATCTGACAGTTGTCAGTCTGTTCTCTGTGTCTATGTGTCTGTTTCTATTTTGTTTTCTTCATTAGATTCAACATATAAATGAAATCATATAATATTTATCTTTATATGACTGCTTTATTTCACTTAGCATAATAATCTCCAGATGCATAACCATGCTGTCCCAAAAGTAAGATTTCCTTCTTTTTTAATGGCCTAGTAGTAGTCCTTAGTGAAAACATACACCACTTTTTATTCCACTCATCTACCCATTTACCTATGGGCACTTGAGCCACTTCCAAATCTTGGTTATTGTAAATAACATTGTGATAAACATAGGGGTGCATATATTCAGGTTTCTTTGGATATGTTACGAGAAGCAGAATCACTAGGTTATAAGGCAATTTCATTTTCAGCATTTTGAGATAACCCCACAAATATTTCCACAGTGGGTGCACCAGCCTGCATCATTAACAATAGGGCACTGGGGTCCCTTTTCCCCACACCCTCTCTAGCACGCATTGTTTGTTGGTTTATTTACGATGGCCATTCTGACAGGATTAAGGTGATATCTCATTGTGGTTTTAACTTGCTTTCTCTCATAATGAGTGACATTGGGCATCTTTTCATATTTCTATTGTCCATCTGAATGCCCTCTTTGGAGAAGTGTCTATTTGGGTATTTTACCCATTTTTTAACTGGATTATGGTTGGGTTGGGGGGGGTTGGTGTTGAGTTTTATACCTTCTTTATAAATTTTGGATATTAACCCCTTATCAGGTATATCATTGGTAAATATATACTCCCATTCAGTGGGCTGTCTTTTCATTTTGTTGAGGGCTTCTTTTGCTGGGAAAAAGCCTTTAAGTTTGATGTAGTCCTTTTTTTAATTTTTTCATTTATTTCCCTGGACAAGGAGATATATCCAAAAAAATATTGCTGCAAGAAATGTCTGAGATTTTACTGCCTATGTTTTCTTCTAGTATTTTTATGGTTTCAAGTCTAATGTTTAAGTCTTTAATCCATTTTGAGTTTATTCTTATGTATAATGTAAGAAGGTGACTTAGTTTCATTTTTTTCCACATAATTGTTTAATATTCCCAAAACCATTTATTGAATATACTGTCTTTACCCCATTGTATGTTCCTTTTTTGTCAAAAACTAATTGACCACAAAGCATGAGATTATCTCTGAGTCCTCTATTCTGTGGCTTTGATCTATATGTCTATTTTTATGCCAGTATCATGCTGTTTTGATTGTTCTGGCCTTGTAGTACAGCTTAATATCAGGTAGAGTGATTTTTTTCAACTCTGCTTTTTATCAAGGCTGTTGTAGCAATTCAGTGTCTTTTATAGTTTTATATAAACTTTTGGAACACTCTACTTCTGTAGAATATGCCATTGGTTTATTTATAGGAATTGTGTTGAATCTATATATATTGCTTTGGGTAATGTGAATATTTTAATAATATTAATTCTTTCTATTCATGAACATGGTATATGCTTCTGCTTTTTTGTATCTCAATTTCTTTTTTCAGTATCCGATAATTTTCTGCATACAAATCTTTTACCTCTTTGGTTAAATGTATTTTTAGGTATTTTATTTTTTGATGCAATTTTAAATGGGATTGCTTTCTAGTTTATTTTTCTGATAGCTCATATTTTATGTATAAAATTTCCACCAATTTCTGAAAGTTAATTTTGTAACCTGCTACTTTACTGAATTTGCTTATCAATTCCAATAGTTTTTTTTACTGGAATCTTTAGGGGTCTCTACATACAGCATCATGTCACCTGCAATATGACAGATTTTCTTCCTTTCCAATTTGTCTGCCTTTAATTTTTCATCTTGTCCAATTGCTGTGGCTAAGACTTCCAGTACTATGTTGAGTAAGACTGGTGAAAATGGACATCCTTATCTTGTTCCAGATCTTAAGGGTAACACTTGTAGTTTTGGCCCATTGATTATGATGTTGGCTGTGGGTTTGTCTTAAATAGCTTTTATTATATTGAAGTATGTTTCCTCTATTCCCACTTTGCTGAGAGTTTTTAATCATAAATGAATGCTGGATTTTATTAAATGCTTTTCTCTGCATCTATTGATATAATCAGATAGTTTTATTCTATATTTTGTTTATGCAGTATATGATGTTTATTAATATGCAGATATTGTATAAGCTTGCATACACAGAATAAATCCCACTGACCATGGTGTATGTTCTTCTTAATGTATTGCTGGATATGGTTTGCTAATATTTTTTTAGGATTATAGCATCTGTATTCATAAGGAGTAGTGGTCTATAATTTTCTTTCTTCATAGTGCCTTTATCTCATTTTGGAATTAGGATAATGCTGACCTCATAAAAAGAGTTTGTGATTGATTTCTTGTTTTATACCATTTCAGTTCTAGGATATGCTTGATGTGACTTTAACCATCTTAAATTATAGAGACTTGTTTTGTGTCCTAACATTTGGTCTATCCTAGAAAATAATCCATGTGCACTTGAAACTAATGTATATTCTGCTGCTTTGGAGTAAAATGATCTGAAGCTATCAATGAAATTCACCTAATCTATTGTATACTTTAAGGTAATAATTTTCTTGTTGATTTTCTGTCTGGAAGATCTATTCACTGATGTCAATGGAATGTTAATGTCCCCTACTATGATTGTATTAATATTGATCTCTTCCTTTATATCTATCAAGATTTGTTTTATATATTTAGGTGCTCCTATATTGAGTGCATAAATGTTAGCAAAGGTTATATCCTGTTCTTGGGTTGCTCCCTTTATCATTATGTATTGTCCTTCTTTGTATTTTTAAATGGTCTCCCTTGGAGGTAACTAAATGTCTTTCTCTTTGCTTTTAAGGTTCTCTTTGTCTTTAACCTTTGGCATTTAAATTATGATGTGTCTTGCTGTGGACCTCTTTGAGTTCATCTTGTTTGGGACTCTGTTCTTCCTGGACTGTGTGTCTATTTTTCTTCACCAGGTTATGGAAGTTTTCAGTCAATATTTCTTCAAATAGGTACTTGATCTCTTCATCACTCTCCTCTCCATCTGATATCCCTATAATGCAGATGTTCATTCACTTCATGTTGTCTCAAATGTCCATTAAACTATTTACAATTTAAAAGCTTTTTTTTGCTGCTCTGATTGGGTGTTTTTTTTTCAATTCTTTGTCTTCCAAATCACTGATTTGATCCTCTGCTTCTTCGTACTTACCATGTTTTCTTTCTAGTGTATTCTTCATTTCAGATATTGTCATTATGTTTTCTGACTGCTTTTTTATTATGATTTCTATAATTTTTATGCTTACTATCATTATTTAAGTTTTAATTGATTTCATCTATTCTTCCTCTTAGTTCCTTGAGCATCCTTATAAACACTGTTTTGAACTCTACATCTGGTACATTACTTGCCTCCATCTTTTTATTTTTCACTCTTTCTAGAGATATTTCCTGTTCTTTCATTTTTGGAGTGTTTCTCTATCTCCCCATTTTGGCTTCCTCTTTGTGCTTGTTTCTATGTTTTAGGTAGATATACTATGACTCCCAGTGTTGGTAGGAAGGACTTATGTAGTAGATGTCCTGTGGTATCCCACTGTACATTCTCCTTGATCACCTATGCTGGGTGCTTCAGGAGCAACCCTTCTGTGTGTTATGTTGGCCCACTTGTTGTAATTATCTTGATTGCTATTGGCTTGTTCACATGAGGGTTTGGCCCTCATGCTGGTTGACTGTAAGAATCATTCCTGACAACATTGTAAAAACTGCTGTTCAGGTGCTGACCACAAAGAATACAATTTGCCTCGCAGTGTCTGGTTCCTGCCATGTTCACCCTTTGGATATCCTGCTGGTGAAGCTAATTGGATTCTTTTCTGATGTGGTCTGAAGCAGACCACTGTGTGTGTTGATTCTGCTACCTCTTTGAGAGACTCTGATGTAGCCCAATGTCAGATGCTGTCTGTGACTTGCCCTGGAGCTACAAAGTGATCCACAGTTTTTGGCTACCTCTACTGGTCTGGGTGTGTGCTAGAAGGATCAAGTTGTACACCAAAGCTGGATTTTACCATAGCCAGGACCAGGAGCAGGTCAGCAAAAGTCCCTTGAAATTCTGAGGTCTGCCTCCACCAGCCTCTGCCTGTCTGTTAGGCTCAATCACTGAAAAATCCTCTGTTGTGCCCTGGTCCTTGTTGCTAATTTGGCTGGAGTGCCATCCCATACACCAAAACATTGGCGATATGATTTCCAGTCAGGGCACATACTGAGGTTGTGTGTTTGATCCCTGGTCAGGCTGCACAAGGGAGTCACCCAATTGATGTTTTTCTCACATCAATACCCCTCTCCCTCTCCCTTCCTCTCTCTTTCTAAAATCACTAAACATATTTTTAAAAATAAAAATTTTTTAAAGCCTCTGGTAGTACTCAAGTTGCATGAGATAGGTTCTCAGTGAGTCACCATGTAGGGGCAAGAAAAGTCTACCAGATATTTACAGATTTAAACTTGTTGCCAGTGCTGGGTCTGAGACCACCCAGAAAGTGTTGCAGGGTACACCAAGTCTATCTTACACCCTCTGGGTGCTTTCAAACTTCTGTGGTGGGGTGGGGTCTCAGGGAATCATCTAGGCGAGGCCAGCATAGTTTATCAAGCCCTAAAAGACCAAAATTTAATCATGTGAATGGGAGGTTCTGCACCAATTTAGCATGCATAGGGAAAATTTCTACCATTCTAGAGCCTCATCACTCAGTCCCAAAGACTTCCAGGAGCTCAATTTCAACAGTGCTTGGCCACTGGGAGTAGGGAGAGAGGGAGGTGTGCTGGTCAGGCTTGGGGGAAGGTTTTGGTTGTGACCTCCACTCCAGAGCCACACAACTCAGTCTGTCTCAGAAATTTCCAAGACCTCAGCATGGTGGGGCCACAGGCAGGCCAGAGGGTGAGGCCAGGGGATCTCCCATGAGGGGAGGCTCCTGCTAGATTCAGGCAAGAGTAGAAAGAATAGCCCCCACCCCAAAGCCATACAACTCAGTCACTGACAAACCCTGAGTCTGCCCATACCCCTACACCCTGGTCCTGGAAGCTGACTTTTCAGTAGGGTGTGAGCTATGCAGGGTGGGGTTATAGGGAGTCCAGAGCATGAGTTTATTGCATTCCCCAGGCAGATGCTGTAAGGAGGGGAGTGTTCCACCCAAGAAAGATGACATCTGCAGTGCTGTAGAGTGACTCAGCACAGGGAGTCCCAGTGACTGTCCCTTCAGCTCTCTCCCCAGAGTCAAAAACCCCAGAGTCTCTTCACATACCTCTAGTCCATTCTGCCATCTTTTTGATGGAGCCCAGGGTGAGTGGCTGAGAACAAGATTTTGTGCATTGTTCCTTTAAGAAGGTGCCTGTGTCTCTAGCAGGCTCTAGTCTCTCCTTGCTGGAGAGAATCCTGCTGATTTTCACAGACTGATGTTATATGGGTGCCTCATGCTCTTTGAGGGGGATCCTGATGTGGGGTTAAAAACCCCATGATCCTCAGGGGGAAACTTTGCAACAGAGAAATCCCTCCAGAATCTAAGCACCACTTGTGGGAGTGCCAGCCCTTTTCACATCTCCATGCTTTCTACCAGTCTTGATGATGTGGCATCTTCTATAAATCCTTGGTTATAAGAAGTCCTTTTAGCTAATCTTCAATTGGTTATTTAGGTTGATTTCTGTATGTTTTAGCTGTAATTCTAGTTTTGTTCTGGGAGGAGGTAAGTATAGCTTCCACCTACTTCTCTGCCATCTTGGATCCTCCTCCAAGAAACAACTTTTGATGATTGTTTCTTGAAGTTGAGTGTTTCAAATTTGATTAATGTCCTAAGGGTTGGTTTTCACTTTAAAAGGCCTGCAGAGAGGTAAAAAATGATGATGAATCAATTAGAGATAATTTGTTCTCCTCCTACCAGACTTGTCCAATGCCTATGAAATCAAGGATAAACACTATTTCCTCAGGGAACAATTCCTCATTAATCACTATCAGTGAATATTTATGGGACCATACCTATGACAGTGGTGCCACAGCTGGCATCCTTAGGGTGTTTCATTACCCTATAATACATTTGATGTAGACAGGTGGTTGTTTCTGATGATATATTTATTTGTACAAAACAGGTTTGGGGGCTTGGGTTAAGTTCTTGTTTTTTTGATCATTAGATGCTTGTTTTTCACATGTGGTTCTCAACATTCCCTAGTGTTCCTGTTGACTAAAGAGCCAATGGGAGACCACACACTGGTGAAGGAAGTTAACTGTATGTATAGGTATAACTGGACACATTTATAGAAAAAGGTCTCATAGCTATCATCAGATTCTTCAGGGAATGCATGAGTTCTTTGGTTGTAGTAATCATTCTACAGAAGGGATCTAAATATGTATGATGTGGAAGAATTTTCCCCATAATAGATGTTCTGAATATTAAGTCAACATGAGAGGCTCTTTTCATTGTGTTCTCTTTTCTCAGAAAATATCCCATTCCAATTACTTTTGAATTCTTCATTTATCATTTTCGTTTTTAAACCAAGTACTTTGTAAATATTTTTAAAAGTCTAAACTATGTTGTTTAGAAAACATAAAATAACTGAGTGATTTATATCTAACATAACTACTTCCATACATATATTCCTGTTTATCAAAAAGTAATCTAGAAATTTTCTTATTATTATGTCACCAACTCTACAGTCAGGGTCCTTGTCTAATCTTCAGGATGTTTTTCTAAAATCTCAATGTGACACTGCATTTTATAGTTTTCTGATAAATATTTTTTAATTTTTACCCATCATACCTCAATTGTAGATAGTTACTACTACTGCCATTTAAAATATTTAACTCAGCATTAATTTGTTTTGTTCTCTTTATTTCAAAGTTTTAACAAATAAATCTACAACTCTTAATAGATGGTCATTGTTCTAAAAATAGTATAATGGTAAAATATTTTGTTTCAACTTATCTAAATTGAGTCACTTGACTTCTGCCTTTCTATTGGGATAAAACCAATAATTATTGGTTAATTATCCTATTAATATGAGACCAAAAATGCTTTGTAAAGCCACATTAATGGTTATTTGGAAATTACAGCCTGTGCCTAATTTCATTGTGGTAACTTTCTTTCACTAGAAATAGCTGTTATTTATGTTTGTTAAAATTGGGTTATAGTCCATTTGGTCTTTGTGATATTTGAGAACATTTTAATGACTACTAAGGAAAAAGCACTTATTAGAGACCAGAAGATAAGAGTTGGGACATTTGATACAACCTATATTGACTAAATACAGGATTTACTTCAATTTGCAATCACACGAATGATGATTTGTAGCATTTAGAAGAATTCTGAATCCAGGAGCCTTCTTATGACACAAGGGTTGGATTGAAACAGTGTTAACTCCCCTGTGCAACACAGAACACTGACATTATGATCCATATAATGCTTTTCTAGGTGTTACAGATCATAATGATGATTAGATTAGAGAATTTACAGAAGCAGTTAGTACTATAAATGCTAACATGATGAAAATATTTTAGGGGCAAGTTAATTCTTAAGAAGAGGATTGCTGATTTAGAGGACTGCTGATTTAAAATTTGGGTAAAAAATAAAATAAAATAAAATTTGAGTAAATTATGGGATACTCAGGCTAAAAGGCAGACATTTGAAATCAGTGCATATTTACAGTATTTTATTTGATCATCCAGATAAAGAACTCTTAATGAATTTATTTTTTTATTAGGACAGAACAATTTGGTGAAAACTTACATTTGGTTTTATCTTAAAATTTTTATAATAATAAAGCTGGAATCCTTAACATTTCTATTATTTTACATGGATAAATAATGTGATAATGGGTATTTATTTAACCACTGATATTACACACAGGAGAGGATATTTAGAGAAATAAATGGCATCTTCAGGGCTACTATTCTGATAAATGACACAGGTAATTCTAGATCTTTTTCCAAATCACAAAGTAAATGATATCCTAGCACAAAGTCCAAAAGAAGCAGTGTGTGGTATGTGTAAGTACATGTTTTCACTTGAGTCCTCTAGAAGGAAAGAAAAATTTAATTAGATGTATTTGCCAATTCACCTTACCTTGTCTTTTCTGATAAGATTCTTAATAAGTATCAAGGAATGCTTGTTGCTATGGTATGGTATATGAGACAAGATAACATTCTGTAAAATATTTCAGTGGATTGATTGTGCTTAATCTCTTATCCAGACTACTCTATTGGCTCCTGAAAACTTATACTTAAATGGCACTCTCAACATTGCACACTGTAATGATTAAAACTTGGGTACTTGAAAAAATGATGAGATCTTAAAAACAGAAGAAAATCATTAAGAGACAACTGATTTAGGATAGAAAAAATTAGTATCATTTAAAGTATGTTCAGTTCAAAACATAAACTGATATTTATGTAGAGGAAGATGTCCAGTGGAAATTTTGAATGGGGTTCAGAAGCTTATGACCAGGCAGGAATAGTAGTATATTCATAAATTATGCTTGAGTTTATGCAGGTGAATAAGATCATCCAGTGTGGTTGTTAAACTGTGGCCAGTAATTCCCCTAAGGGTGTCCATGAACCCTGAATTTTTATATAAAATGTTATAAGAATCTACTTATTTAAATATTGTCCATAACTTTAAATAGATTCTCAAAAAAAAGGCTGTAACCCAAAAATTATTTTTAATTGTTCAACCAGGAAAAGGCAGGTGAGAATATGAAAAATGAAATTGAATAATATGGATAGTGAAGAGGTAGTTGATAAAATAATATTACCCAGCAATTTTTGAAAGCTGATGATGTGCCCGGCAATGTCTTAGAGAATTTCATATAGAACAGTCCTGTGAGTTAGAGGTCACTAACATGGTTTTACACATGAGGTAAAGGAAGCTGAGAGGTTAAAGAATTTTTCAAAATCTAACACTTAACTAAGCAACAGGGCAATTCCTGTTCATAGTACGTGATTCCAAGTTTGGTGCTCATTGAGAAGTGATAAGAAAACAAAACAATCAAGTGAGAATACCAGGATACCCACTATCAAGTAGGAAACAATAACAAAGACAATTTTGTGCAACCTAAAGTAGATTTGACAGGATGGATGTCCATGGTATATTACGGCAACAAAATCTAGCCAGAAATATCTTTAATGATAAAAGTCAGAGAAACCTCAAGAATATTTAAGTCACTGATAATTTTAAAATAATTTCCTTGACTATTAAAAACCATAATTGAGACATTATTTTTAAAAATTCAATAATAGTTTTATACATTCTTTCAGTCTACTTGGTGGCAGGAACTGCATCATGTAACAATTTAAACAATGTCAATAAGTTTTTTTCTTTTTTTTTATGAAGCACTGAAAGTGTTGAGCACTGAACACCCTCAAGAAAAACACTACACAATACATGCAATGAACAATACTGAAATGCATTAAATATATTATTGTCTCTTCAATTCACTGAGCTTAGAGATAATGTCCTAATTTAAAAGCTTGAAAATGAGCTTAGAGATAATCTCCTAATTTAAAAGAAATATTAACATTTGATAAAAAGCATCTGTATTGGGTTAAATGCATGTAACTGAGAGTAAATACAATTTTATGAATGAAAATATAATTTATACAGTATGAGAAACAAAAATCATGTACTACTATGTTTTCAATATTACATAAATTATAATTATTCTTTCAGAGAGGTCAGGCTGCCACATTATCTCTTAACCAATATCAGTATCAGTAAAACTGAGAAAACTAGACATTATGTACTTTACAATGCAATGTAATAGAAAATACATACTACTGCCATTTATTGGTCTTCAAAATAAAAAATGAAAAAATCAACAAAAATTTTATTATAGTTATCAAAACACAGAATATCAATGGTACCAACTTGGCAATATAAAAGTAAAGAACAGTCTTCCAACTCTGAGAAATGGAGAAGGATAAGTTAGGTTCTCTAACGCTGTCACATTACGATAAGAATTAAACGATATATAGTTTCAGGTGATTGCCTGAGGGGGTGAGGGGTACTGGGTGGAGGGGGCAAAGGGGAAAAACTCAAGACAAGTGTAATAGAATAATCAATAAAACATAATTCAAAAAAGATATATAGTCTCTAGTTGATATAATAAGCAGCTGAGATTCAGTGCATTATTCATGGTTACATATATAACCCCCAAAAGCCTAAAAATAGATATATGCCTATTTAAAGGAGGGAGAAGGAAAAGTAAAGATTATCTGAGCTAATTCACAGAAATCACAGCCATGTCAAAAGATAATGCCTAAATCAGATAAATCTAGAAATACTACTGTAAGTATGTTTCAGGATAAAAATAAAACCCTTCATATGTGAATGTATGAGAACCGCTGCTCAGAAAAGCTCAATGTGTTTGCTTTGAGCAAAAGGGCTGGTAAAGGCAAAGAACTGCTGCTTTTTTCATTATAATCCTACATTGGTTTCCTATTGTTGCGTAATCACTATAAACTTAGTGGCTTAAAACACCACCTATTTATGAGTTTACAGTGCTGCAGGTTGGGAGTTCAGGCATTCTCTGCTCAGGGTGTCAATGGAGGGAAGTCAAAACTTTGATAAATCCTATGGCTTTCATCTGGCCTCAGGGTCCTCTTTTAAGCTCAGTTTGTTCATAGAATTCATTTCTTTTTGGCTGTGTGGCTGAAGTCCTTGCTAGGTGTCAGCTGGAGATTTCATTCAGTTTCTAGATACCACTCACACTCCTCATCACATGGACCCTCTGTCTCAAAGCCCCAGCACTGACTCCTTCCTGTGCTTTCAATCATTCTGACTTCCTCTACTTCCACCAGCTAGAGAAAAATCCCTGCTTCTTTTTAAATTTTTATTTTGTTGTGATCAGAACACTGAATATGAAATCTACCATCTTAACAAAATTTTAACTTTATAATACATTATTGTTGACTATAGTTATGATATTGTACAGGAGGTATCCAGAGATTTTTCATTTTTCTTAACTGAAACTTTACACTCATTGATTAGTAACTCTCCATTCCTCCCCCACTAACTGATGTGGCTCAGTTAAATGGAGTACTGTCCTGTACTGGAAAAGGCTGGGGGTTTGATTACCAGTCAGGGCACATACCTAGGTTGTGGGTTTAATCTTCAATCCCTTGCCAGGACACATATCGGAGACAACCAATCAATGTTTCTCTCCCTCTCTCTCTCTCTCTCTCCTCTTCCTTATCTCTCTAAAATCAATAAATATATATTTTTTAAATTTTTAAAAAGAAAAAAAAAGGAGATTCTGATCAGAAGAATAAATAACAAAGGGTAGGGCTTTCATGGGGAAAGTACATGGGAATAACAAATTTAGTGTGGATATGACCATTGGCCCAGACAGGATATCATAGGGGTAGGTCATGGTACCATGACCATAAAGCAAAGTTGGAGGTGCTGTTCACTGGAGTTGAGGAAGTCAAGGATGGGCCACTGATTCAAACACTGAAATTAAGAAAAAACACATAGTAGGGAGGAAGACCTAAGAGGGTAGTACCATGGAAAAGAAGGAGTTGCAAGAAAGAAAAATGGAATGTGCATGTGAAGAAGAGGACACTAAGGATTCTAAGTACTTTTGCTCACATTCTGTCAATGCTGTAAGGTAGGTGAGTTATCAAAAAAATTACAATTTTGCAAATGAAAAAGAGACGCTCAGAGATTTTAAGTAAGTTTACTAAGATTACACACTTAATAATTGACATATCTAAGACTCCACAAAACCTTCAGATTACAAGTCCAGTAGAAAATCGGCACCAATTTTATTTAAAAGTTCTTTCACTCTGTATGAGAGCATAGGTAGAGGGATGAAAGCTAAGAATCCCTTTTGGAAACATGATAAAAACAAAAAATATATATTTTCTAAAAATAACAAGGCCTACACTGATATGTTTTTTCTTCTAACTGAAAGCTACTACATTGATGTTTCTCTAATGAGGTGCAACATAGCCATGCCTGAAATAAGTTTGGGTAATGAGATGACTTTCATTAATCTACTTATGAAAGAGCCTGTTCATTAATTAGACTGGACAGCACAAAAGCAAAAACAGTGACACTCCTGCTTCAGCGTGTCAGCCAGAATCTAATTAGAAATTAGTGGATGAAAGGACTCAAGTATTTCTACTTATATTGATACTGGCTTAAAGGTATTTAGCTATGATTATAAATCTTTTCATGTTTGAGACAGCAAGGGTGGGGGAAACCTGGGATGGAGGGGTGGGGATAGGTGGCTGATCATACATCAAGGTCAGGGCTAGCTTTCAGAGCCTCTTTTAAACTCTCCAAAGATAAGAGGATTATTCAGAAAGCAAAGTAACAAAATCATCACTTTACCTTTCTTCTCTCTCTATGGTCTTTCCCTTCTCCACCCTCCTTTACACAAACACACACATGCACACAAACCTACCACACACATGATCCTGAAGCTGTTTATAAAACTACATGTGTATACATGTGTATAATAACATGGTTGCTTATATTTTTATTTAGTCAGTCTTTTATTCCTTCCAAATTCTAAAATTGTGTTGAAAGGTCATTAAGAAGACCAGAAGACAGACCACCAGTTTGACCCAAAAGCTGGTCCCAGGCAATTGGAGGTTCCACCTTTTCCAACTAGACTGGGTATGTACCTGAGCCCTGTTAAGGGCCCCTGTGTATGTGACTGACCCCAGTTAAGGCCTCTATATAAACTTTTAAGATTTGGCAGGTGGGTACAGAAATCTGCTACTACTCATCTTGCAGTTGCCCAAGACAAGCCTCATAAGTAAGTTCCCTTGTTTATTAAACCTGACACTTACCAACATGGGGTGGCCTGGCTTTTTCTCCAGTCTCTCTGCCCTCTGCATACAGGGCTGGTTTCAGAATACACTCAGAAAGTTCCTGGGAAGGTTGTGAAGGAGTCGACTGATAAAACAGCCAATTTCCACTTTTCAGTTAAATTTCCTAAACACTTATTCTGTCGAAATCCTAGGAATAAAAGTTCTGTTCTGCAGCAAGGAATAATTATTGAGTGATTTTAGAGATCCAATAAATCTATTCAATGTTCAAGAGTAATGTTTTGAGGAATAAGCATTTTTGTATTATCAATTACCTTTATATAATTTTATATAAGTTGGATGGATCCTCTCATGTAACTGTGTTATATAATACTTTGCTTCTCAGCTCTATATGGGCTCACATTTGCTTTAAAATTGTTTTCTAAAGCAGTTCAATGGGGTCTAGTTTCCAGCTTTTTGTCTTGAAATCACAAGACAATACATTAGCCTGTAACCTATATCCCACTAGAGAATCTCTGTAAATTGAGTTAGGTGGTGTGTCTTAGGAAAGAAATTGAATTATTTCGTAATATCTTACTGATTTCTAAAGAAATGTAGCATGCAGAATATCTAACTTTGCTCAAGATAAATGTTTATTGAGTGAATGAAATAATGACTGAATTAGAAGTTTCACTATTGCCATGAAACAGAAAGTTAACAACTTAAAGGAAAACCCAGTCATCTTTTCTCACCATTACTCTAAACTTAAGTTTCTCTTTGCTCAGAAAGCTAGATGGTGTCTCTTGCAAATAGGTGTAGTAGAAGGAGAAAGGCAGGTTATAAAATGAAGGAGATCAATACTACCCAAAAACGTACATGAAAAATTTATCCAGAGAGAGTACCCTGAAACAAGGTAAAATAAATGAGAATATATGTGAAGGAGAATGAACTCAAAACAAAATGATAAATTTTAAAAACCAAGACTAGGGAAATTTTGAATCCCTATATATTGTCTTAAGTTTGAAAAAAGAAAAGTTGAGATGGATAGTCAGTCTGTGAAGCTCTGTCTTCTCAATTCTTTCTACTCAAATTCTTAAGCAAGTATACTTACTGCTGCTGATAAAGGCATTACTGATATGTATTCCTCTGCTTGTCTCTTTTCCGTGGATTAAGAGAATGAGAGTTAAATGCAATATAGCATTTGTTTAATCCATCCTCTCTGTAAATAAAGAACTTGAATCCTTAAGAAAGGAGTGACCAGATCAAAATTATATAGTCAAGAGAAGCCCACTACCCACCCCAATGTTATCTTTATCCTGGAATAGTTAGATCAGATTCTGTTTTAGATCTCTGGGTTTGATCCAAGGCAGTCCTCTTCCTGCTATGATACAACTGTTGATCTGCTAATCAATCTTTGTCATAGAGTCTGAGTTTTTCAAAAGTAGGAGATATCTTTGGACTCTTTATTTCCAGCTTACCTGCCTGGCATGGAGAGGGTGAACAATCATCATATATGTTTATACTCATCCCAAATGAAATTTAATCATCCCACTTCTAATTTCAATACTTAGGAACCCTGGTCTACCTATATTCCAATTCATATTTATTCTCCCTCAACTGAGTCCTTCCACCTCCTGAGTCTACCTCTCAGCTTACCATCTCATGCATGCAGTGGGCCAGTCATGACTTCCTTGAATTAGCCTGTTCAACTGGCTTTCAGATTCTCTTCCTTTGCTCAGCAGAGGTCCTAATATGTGCTCACCAAATCCTCTTTCTATTTTTTCCTGGACATACAGCAAGCCTACTTTTCCCAAACTTCCTGACAGTTACCATACATAATGCTACATGATTGAGATCTGGCCAAACAGAGAGCTGGTCAAAGTGATACATATCTCTCCCAGGCCCAGTCTCATAACATCCAGCATGATGCTTTAAGATGAGTGGAAAGAATTCTGGAGATTTCTTTTAAAAAGTTGAGGATAGACCATGATATGGAAGGAACCTGGATCTCTAAGTTATTGGTTCTAGAGGAAAATTGACTGAGAGAGTCATTCAGCCAGGAATACTGTGTAGAACTGATGTACAAATGCAAAATAACTTCCATTGTCCTAACCCACTGAATTTTAGGCATTGTCTGTGGTAGCAGTTCACCTACATATTTAATATTCTCATGCTGTTCCTTCTTTCTGGAATGTGTATTCAAAACTTTTCTACTTGACAAAGACATCCTCAGCTTTCAAGATTTAGTCCAGGGGCAAACTTCTACGTGAAATTTTCCTGGCAATACCTTGCTTCTCCTCCACACCCTCTGCAAACCTATTATATCCTCACTTTATTTATACTCCTGTCCTCCTCTGAAGCCAGCATTTGCAAACCCCTGCAAAAAGCAGAATGCCTAACCCATAATAAATATTCAGAAGATATTGAATTCATGAATTAAAGAATTAATTCTTTGCTCAATTTCTTTTGCTTCAATGCTTTCAAATTGGGCTCAGGAAAAATCCTTTAGTTTATTATTATTTTTTCATCATCATGCCCCACACCTACTACTTTTACACTGAAGATGCTGTTCCCTTGCTTACCAAGCTGTCATTAATTCCCTCTTAGGTTGTGGGGGAAATGAAAATACTACTACAATCATATAGGTGGAAATAATTTATGGGTACAAGATGTATACATTTGTTAAAAATATTTTACAAAACTTTTTCCAAGTCAAGTAAAATCTGTGCCCATGTTTCCATTCATTAAACATGGAAAGGTATTCCACATTCATGATTCCTGGGCAGATTGTCTCCTCACTTTGACTATAAAAGTGTCCCAGGGTCCCAAACAGTCCCCCAAACTGAGAAGTCCTTGTGCTTTCCATTGTGACCCTACGTTGGTATTGCTCAATCTTCTTGGTGCAATAAAAGCAGGGCTCTGTTCCCCTTGCCCTCATACCCAATAAATTTGAGGCCACTGATATTAAGCCTGGTCACCGTCGGGCATCATGAAGGCAAAAATATCTCACCTGTTTCCTGAATTTTTTTTTCATAAAACTTAGCCAACAGGAAAACAAGACACAGTTCATTCTACTAAGTAGTTTTCCCACCAAGATTTACAAAATATTAGTTAAAAAGCAGGCACACTAACATTGTGGCTTAGGACAATCATTTTACCTCTATTTTATGATTTGGTAAAAAGATTGAAAAAAAGAGGGAGAATTGGAATGAAGGAGTTATAAGAACCCATAAGGTTTCTAGAAGCAACGTTAAACTGTTTAATTAACAAAAAGTGACTTATCTTCAGTCAAAAACAAGTAAAGAGTGCCGGTAAAAATATAGTCCAGAGCTTTTGTTATTATAATACAAATATTAATAAGAAGTCTAAATGAAGTGATATCTGTTCTACCTTGAGATGTGACCTCTTCCTCAAGGGAGAATAAGCATGAATTAAAGCACAAACAAATAAGCAAATAAAAAACAACCCTGAGAATGGCCTTTTTGTATAAAACTCACTATCCTCTGGTGCCCTGTTTGACCTACCAGGTCCTATTCTAAGTGTTGAAATGCAAAGATAAATAATAGATAATACCCGCTCACAATTATTTCCAAACCCATCTTTGAAGATAAGATAAATACCTGTACAACACTGTAGAAAGTGATACAATCATAAAATAGAGAAATCACAAGAAAATTACAAAAATGATATAGAAAAGATTCAGCATTTTTGGAAAAAAGGAACAAAATACCGTGATGCTTCTTTCACTGCTGCTGCCTGCAGAGTATATTTTTTCTGCATTTACTTTGAACTCATCAGAATCATATTGCCTTTCATCTTTCACTTCTTCTGGAATTAGAATTTATGACATTTATTTTTTTTAAGATTTTATGAATTTTATTTTTAGACAGAGAGGAAGAGAGGGAGAAAGGGAAACATCAATGTGTGGTTGCCTCTCACACACCCCCTACTGGGGACCTGGACTGCTATGCAGGCATGTGCCCTGACTGGGGAATCGAACCAGCAACCCTTTGGTGTGCAGGCTGATGCTCAATCCACTGAGCTATACCAGCTGGGGCTGACATTTATATTTTAAATCTACACATGGCATATGAGTAAAACCAAATTTCCAAAATGAGTAACAAACACTATTTGCCATCACATATTTTAAAAAGTACACTCAAGACTACTCATATAAAATTATATTAGTTCTCACACATGGGCTTGAGTAATTTCCACTAAGGACTCAACATTTGCAACCCATTTGTGCAATTTATTTTTTTAACTGTTGCCTTCAACTACTAAAGTTATGTTTGGCTCAAATAGAAATTAGTGTCTATGAGATATTAAACATGAGATGCTCATGTGAGAAAAGCAACACTAGCAGAATAAATAATTATCAAACTTTAAAATGTATCAATCACGATTATTTAGCCTGAGGAGTGGATGAAAACAAAATGAAAAACAAACAGCCTGGGAGACATGTAGGACACTATCAAGCATACCAACACCTGCATAATGAGTACTTCGGTAGGAAAGCTAACAGATAAAGGGGCAAGAATAATATTGGAACGGAAACTGACCCTAAAATCCCAATATTTTATGAAAAACCTGAATTTACACATCAAAAAGCTCAATCAACACCAAGTAGTATAAACCTAAAAAGATCTACGTCATAAATAAACTGTTGAAAGACAAAGACAAAGAAAGAATAATGAAATCAGTAACTTGTCATGCACAAGAAATTGTTAAAATGATTTCAAATCAGAAACCGCGGAGACCAGAAGACAGTAAGATAATACATTCACAGGGCCTAAAGAAAGAGTGCAAAACAAGAATTCTATACAGCAAAACTATTCTTAAAACATAAAAGAGAATTTAATACATTCCTTGATTTAAAAAAACAAAAACAATTTGTCACTAGCAAACCTACACTAAAAAAGCCTACACTAAAAAAAAGGGAGGGGGGCACATCTTTCAGGCTAAAATAAAAGGATGCTAACTATTAACACAGATCCACAAGAAAAAAATTAAAATCCTGGTAAATATGATAATATAGTATTACTGTGAACATAGGGTTGCATATATTTTTGTGTTGGTGTTTCAGGATCCTTAGGATACATTTCCAGAAGTGGAATCACTGAGTTGAAAGGGAGTTCAATTTTTAATTTTTTGAGGTAACTCCATGCTGCTTCCCACAGTGGTAACATCAGACTGTATTTCTACCAACAGTGCAAAAGAGTTCCCCTTTCTCCACGTCCTCACCAACACTTGTTGTTTGTTGATTTATTGATGGTACCCATTCTGACAAGTGTGAGGTGATATCTCACTGTGGTTTTAATTTGCATTTCTCTGATGATTAGTGATGTTGAGCATTTTTTCATATGTCATAGCAGCATTATTTACAATAGCCAAGATCTACAAGCAGCCTAAGTACCCATCAGTAGATGAGTGGATAAAAAAGCGATGGTACACTTACACAATGGAATACTACACAGCAGTAAAAAAGAAGAAACTCTTACATTTAGTGACAGCACGGATGGACCTGGAGAATATTATGCTTAGTGAAAAAAGCCACTCAGTGAAAGACAAATACCACAAGATCTCACATATATGTGGAATCTAATGAACACAATAAACTAATGAACAAAATAAAAACAGAAGCATAGATACGTGGGACAGATGACAGCTGCTGAAGAGGAGAAGGGAGGGCAGAATGAAAGATTGTGAAGGGATTAACCAGGGAACATTTATGCATAACCTATGGACACACAAACAACAACAATATGGGACTGACTTAGGGAGGGCAGAGGGTGGGGCTACGTGGAGGTGGGGAGAGGGAGAAAAAGTGAGAACAACTATAATAGTATAAACAATAAATATTAAATTAAAAATATGATAATACAGATAGATCTAAAAGGCAGCATAAATATATTTTTATTTGTACTTCTTTTCCTCTTCTATCTGATTTAAAGGACAACTGTATGAAACAATAATTATAAAACTGTGTTCATGGCTTATGTTATATAAAAAGGGAAATGTATACAACAATAATGGCAAAAAATAGAGGGGGGAACAAAGCTATCTGTATGCTGTTGAATGTAAAAATCTTAACTATATTGTTATAGGGCAATATGTTCATTGAAATATCCAAGGCAGCCACTGAGAAAATAACTTTCAGAAATTTAGTAAGAAAACAACAAAGGAATTTAAGTGTTTCAATATAAAATATTTATTTTAAAGAAGACAATTATGAGAAAAGAGAGGAATAAAAAATAAAATGTAAAAAGAATAGCAAATGGGAGACAAAAATCCTATCTTATCAGTAATTATTAAATGTATTTGGGTTAAACACTTCCTCAAAATGCAAATGATTATTAGACTGAACTTCTTAAAAGTACAGGCTGTCTACAACAGATATATTTTAGATCCAAAGCACAAATAGGTTGAAAGTAAAAATATATGTAAACAGTAACCAAAAGAGAACTTCAGTAGCTATACTAACATCAGAGAGAACAATAGACTTTAAAACTAAATTGTTAACTGACATAAAGGAGCACATTTAAAATACAATAAAGATTAAATAAAAAATATAAATAAAAATGTACTATGTAAAAATAAAAATAAAATGAGGAGAGAGTCAATCCATTAAGAATGACAATCACAAATATATATATATATATACACATATATGTGTATATATATATATAGATATATATCTAATATCAGAGTCCCAATATACATGAAGTAAAGCTTAACAGAATTGAAGTAGAAATAGACAATTCAAAATAATGGTTGAAGACTTCAGTATTCTACTTTCAATGATAGATAAAACAACTAGCTAGCAGACCAGAGAGCAAAAAGATTTGAACAATATTATAACCAACTAGATCACAAGACATCTGTAGAATACCTAACAGCAGAATGCACATTCTTCTCACATGCAAATGGAACAACCTGCAGAAGATTCTTACAGCTCAACAACAGAAGGACAAATAACCGAATTTTAAAAAAGACTAAGGGATTTGAACAGGCTTTTGAAAGGAAGATTTTATATATTATATAGTCAATAAGCACATAAAGAGATGCTCAGCATCATCAGTCATTAGAAAAATTCAAATCAACCACAACGAGATTCCACTGCAAATCCACTAGGATGGCTATAATTTTTTTTTTTAAATAACAAGTATGTGAGGATGTAGATAAACTGGAATATTCATATGTTGGTGATGGGAATGTAAAATATGGTGGTATCTCTGGAAAACAGTTCAGCACTCCCTCAAAAAGCTAATCATAGAGTTATATATGTCTCAAAAATTCCATTCTTATTTACCCAAAAGAAATGAAAACATATGTCCATACAAAAACTTTCATATGAATGCTCGCAGGCTGGCACTCAATCCACTGAACCATACCAGCCAGGCTTCATGAATGTTCACTTTAGCATTATCCATAATAATAATAAATAGAAGCAACTCAAATATCCATCAGTTGATGAATGGATAAACCAAACAGTATATCTATGCAATGGAATATTATCCAGCCATAAAAAGAAATGAAATACAGGTAGCTACAAAATGGATGAAGCTCAAACACACTGTTAAGAGAAATAAGCCAGACACAAATACTCACATACTGTATGATCATTTACATGAAAACATCTAGATTTACTAAATCCATAGAGACAGAAAGCAAATTAATGGTTGGCCCAGGCTGATTGGTGCATAGGGTGGGGGAATAGAGAGTGACTACTTAATGGATATGGAGATCTTTGGACATGATGAAATGTTCTGGATTAGTTTGTGTCAATGCTCATACAACTTTGTGATATACTAAAAACTTTGGATCATAAACTTTTAAAGGGAATTTTATGTTATATGAATTATATCTCTTTAAAAGTACTTGTGGTTCTGCTACTAACAAATACCACTAATAAAATTCTGAAAATTTGAAATTGCCATATGAAGAGAAACTGCCATGTATTGGGTACCTGCTACGTGCTTGGCATCTGACATCCATTGTCTCCTTCAGCCATCACGGCATCATTCTTGTACAAGTAAACTGGCCTTTTAAGAAATAAAATAATTTGCTCAGGGTCATATTACTAATATGTGAAGAGATAAATTTGAACTTATGCTTGTGATTCAAAAGTCTCTATTGTATGCCGCAAAATTGGTGTGGCTGCTAAGGAGCAAATATGCTCACAGTGTCCTAATTAGGACCGTAACAAAAGGTTTGTTTGCGTGACAACTATGAAAACTGGAGAGAGGTAAACAGCAAGAAACACCAAGCAGAAAGAGCTGCCCAATATTTTTGGCTCTGCATCTCTATCAGGCTGTTATAATCTGGCTGATAATTAGGAAGAGGAGTGAAACAATGAGTTGGAATGGGGAGCAGAACAACAATATTCTCCATACATAGTTGAAAATGATTCTGCAATTTGTCTACTTTATTTCAGCTTCACCTGAGTCATTTTTATTAATAAAACTGTCCTCTGATACCTAGAGCTCCCAATGTTTTACAATTGTCTTTTATTATTGCAATACTCTGCTTTTGCAAATAAACACATTGATTACTTGAACTATTCCATCCAATGAACAAAATAAATCTTGAAAAAGCCAGAGAAAGGCAAGGCCTGATGTGGGTATGTAAACAATCAGAAGTTATGGAAAGAAGGTGAAATCGATTGTTATAGATTCTAAAACAGAACTGGATACCAACTATGTTTTATGTTTATACACTTGGTTGTCTATGGATGTGAAATGAGAAATGGGGGATAGGAGTGGGAAGGAAACAATTCACTTCCTCATATCCATGAAATTTTAATCCTGTGAATGAATTACCCACTGGTTATTAAATGGTTATTTAAAATTAAATTTTTAATGAGAAAATAATAGAATGCTATATTTTGGAAAAGATATTCAAGTTCTTTTGAGAGTGGCTGTTTTTGTTCCAAGCCAAGCTGTGGGTGTGTACAGTGAGGGGCAGCAGGAAGAGCAAGGAGAGTCACCCTGGCTCCAGGCTGTGAAGGGCAAAGAGCTGAGATGAGGAGTCAGACAGATCGAGAAAAAGAATTTCCCACTGGAAACAGGAGAGCCCCTCAGAAGTCGTGAAAAATGTAGGGTGTGAAAAGCTGTTCTGCTCTTTATAAGAAGTATATTGAATCTTGGAGTGCTCAAAGCACACATGCAAGTGGGGAGAAAAATTTATAAACAAGTCTCCTAAGATTCTTCCTGGAAATAGCAGAAAGTCAGACTGAGAACTGTCCTCAGAAAGTCAGACTGAGAACTGTCTTCCCAGAGCCAATAAAATAGTATTAAAAATGTTTAAAAAGAAACAAAGGTGTCATACTGACTTAATAGCTGATGAAACTTTTGAGAGAGACATCAATGGACCCACAAAAGTGGCCAAACCTATGAAATCTGAAGGCAAAAGCCCAGTTAGAATCCCAGTCCTGACACATACTACTGAGCAACCTCAGGACAATTATTTAAGCTCTTTGTGTTTCCATTTCTTTATCCGTAAAAGGGCAAAGAAATGTAAATTGTTATGAGGGTAATTACCACAAACTGTATTAAATAAATAAGACTAATGGAGGTGTTAGCCATGGCTCTAAACTTTTTCCAGCAACAAAAAAATACTAAGTATAAATGAAATTTTACTCAAAGTCTCAATTTGTAAAATAGATAAAAGTAGTTGAGTGAGAGTTGAGTGTGGGTTGAGTGAGGGTTGAGTGATGGTTGGAGAGGCAACTAGTTTACCACTAGGATTCTGAAGCGCAATTTGAAACTCACTATCAGATTAGGAGATTTCTAAAGCTCATTGTAGCACACAAACATCTTTACATCTATTTCTTTGGTTTTATAAGTCCTTCCTAGGCCACATATAAACCACAGTTAGATTAAACAGTGAGTGAGTACACTAAAGATTATTTTTCTTACATTATGTCTTTTAAAAAATATATTGTTCAATTTCTAATTAATATTAACAATTATATTTATTTTTCACTTTTTTCTTTTTTTCTTTTTGTTTTTTGCTTTATTTTATTGATTATGTTATCACAGTTGTCCTATATTTTTCTACCCTTTATCCCCCCTGCCCTGCACCCCATCCCATCATCCCTCCACCCTTAGTTCATATCTATGGGTTGTACATATCAGTTATTTTGTCTTCTTAATGTCCTATACTATTCTTAACCTCCCCTTGTCTATTTGTTCAATTTTGTCAACACTTTCCTGCCACCACTTTCCTCAGCCCCACCCACCCCCACCTCCCACCCTCAATCCTATCCCTGTTGGGTTTTGTAGATGGGTTCTTGTTGTAAGTTTCTTGATGACCCTTCCCCTACCTTTCCACCCTCTTCTCCCTCCCACCTCCCCTCTGGTTACTGTCAGTTTGTTTTTTTATTTCAATATTGCTGGTTATGCTTTGCTTGTTTGTTTGTTTTGTTGATTAGGTTAAACTTCTACATGAGATCATATGGTATTTGTCTTTCACCACGTGGCTTATTTCACTTAGCATAATGCTCATCACTTCCATCCATACTGTCACAAATGGTAGTAGGTCTTTCTTTCTTACTGCTGCATAGTATTCCATTATGTAAATGTACCATTATCTTTTGATCCACTCATTTACTGTTGGGCACTAAGGCTGCTTCCAATTCTTGGCTATTGTAAATTGTGCTACTATGAACATTGTGATGCATAGGTTATTTTGAATTTGCATTTCAGAATTCTTAGGTTCTAATCCCAGAAGTAGAATTGCTGGATCTAAAGGCAGTTCCACTTTTAGTTTTCTGAGGTAATTCCATACTGTTTTCCACAGTGGGTGCCCCAGTCTACATTCCACCAACAGTGTACTAGAGTTCCCTTTTCTCCATATCCTTGCCAGCACTTGTTTGTTGATTTGTTTATCATGGCCATTCTGACTGGTATGAAGTGATATCTCATTGTGGTTTTAATCTGCATCTCTCTGATGGTTACTGATGTTGAGTATCATTTCATGTGTCTCTAGGCCCTGTGTAGGTCCTCCTTGGAGAAGTGTCTGTTCAGGTCCTTTGTCCCTTTTTTAATTGGATTGTTTGTCTTCATAGAGTGGAGTCATGTGAGTTCTTTATATAATTTGGAGATCAAACCCTTGTCTGATGTATCATTGGCAAATATATTTTCCCATACAGTAGGTTCCCTTTTCATTTTGCTGATGTTTTCTTTATCTATGAAGAAGCTGCTGATTTTGATGAAGTCCTATTTGTTTATTCTTTTCTTTATGTCCCTTGCTCTAGGGGACATATCAGTGTAATTATTGCTGCATGGAATATCTGAGATTTTCCTGCCTATGTCCTCCTCTAGGACTATTATGTTGTTGCAACTTATGTTTAATTTTTTTATCCATCTTGAGTTCATTTGTGTGTGTGTGTAAGTTGGTGGTCGAATTTCATTTTTTTTTTGTATGTAGCTGTCTAGATCCCCCAACACTATTTGTTGAAGAAGCAATTTTTACTCCATTTTATGCTTCTGCCCCCTTTGTTGAATATTAATTGACCATAGAGACATGGTTTTATTTCTGGGCTCTCTGTTCTGTTCTCTTGATCTATGTATCTGTTCTTATGCCAGTACCAGACTGTTTTGATTACAGTGGCCGTGTAATAGAGTTTGATGCCACGTACTGTGATCCCTCTTACTATGTTCTCAAAATTGCTGCAGTTATTCATATAAATTATGAATTATTATTCATATAAATTTTTGAAATATTTATTCTATATCTGTGGAATATTTCATTGGTATTTTAATACATATTGCATTGAATCTATAAATCGCTTTGAGCAGTATGGACATTTTAATAATGTTAATTCTTGTAATCCATGAACATGGTATATGCTTCCATTTTTCCCTGTCTTCCTTAATTTCTTTCTTCAGTGTTGTGTAGGTTTTTGAGTACAGGTCCTTTATATCCTTAGTTAAGTTTATTCCTTGGTACTTTACTTTTCTTGTTGCTATAGCAAATGGGATTTTTTCCCCTGATTTCTGATTCTGTTATTTCTGTTATTTGTTGGTGTACAAAAATGCATTCAATTTCAGGATATTGACTTTGTATCCTGCTGTTTTGCCAAATTCACCTATTAAGTCAAGGAGTTTTTTGGTGGAGCTTAAAGGGTTTTCTGTGTACACTATCAAGTCATCTGCAAACAATGACAATATTACATCCTCCATTCCTATTAGGATGCCTTTTATTTCTTTTTGTTGTCTGATGGCTGTGGCTAGGACTTCCAATACTAGTTTAATAGAAGTGGTGAAAGAGGACATCCTTGTCTTATTCCTGATCTTAGTGGGAAAGCTTTTAGTTTTTGACTGTTGAGCATGATTTTGGTTGTATGTTTTTCATACATGACCTGTGTTATGTTGAGGTATGATCCCTCTACTCTCACTTTCCCAAGTGTTTTTATCATAAATGGGTGCTGTATCTATCAAGTTCTTTTTCTGCATCTGTTGATATGATCACATAATTTTTGTCTTTCCTTTTTTTTAATGTGACATATTATATTTATTGACATGTGAATATTATACCATCCTTGCATCCCTGGGATGAATCCCACTTGATCATGGTGTATAATATTTTAATGTATTGCTGGATGCGGATTGCCAATATTTTGTTGTGGATTTTAGTGCCTATGTTCATCAGCGATATTGGTCTGCATTTTTCTTTCTTTGTTGTGTCTTTATCTGGTTTTGGGATTAGGATGATGCTGGCCACATAAATATAGTTTGAGACTCTTCCCTCTCCTTGGATTTTTTGGAATAATCTGAGAAGGACAGGGGTTGGCTCTTTCTGAAATGTTTTGTAAAATTCTCCTGTGAAACCATCTGGTTCAGGGCTTTTGTATGCCAGGAGTTTTTTTATTACTACTTTAATTTCACCAGCTGTTATTGGTCTGTTCAGGCTTTCTGCTTCTTCTTCATTCAGTTTTAGAAGATTATATTTTTCTATAAATTTGTCCATTTCACCCAGGATCTCAAATTTCTGGGCATATAGTTGTTTGTAGTAATTTCTTACAATCCTTTGTATTTCTGTGGTATCACTTATAATCTCTTTCATTTCTGATTTTATTTATTTGGGTCCTCTCCCTTTTTTTTTTCTCAATGAGTCTGCTTAAAGTGTTTTCAATTTAGTTTATCTTTTCTAAAAACAGCTCCTGCATATATTGATCCTTTGAATTGTTCTTTACTCTCTCTGTCATTCAATTCTGCTCTGATCTTGATTATTTCCTTCCTCTTGTTCACTCTGGGCTTTTTTTGTTATTGTTCCTCCAGTTTTTGCAGATGTAGGGTTGGGTTATTTATTTGAAATGTTTCTATCTTTTTGAGGTAGGCCTGTATTGCTATGAACTTTCTTCTCAGGAATACCTTTACTCTGTCTCATAGGTTTTGAACTATTGTATGTTTATTTTTATTTTTTCCAGAAATTTTTTTATTTTTTCTCAGTTCTCATTATTGACCCATTCATTGTTTAATAGTATGCAAGTCATCTTCCATGAGTTTGAATGTTTTTTAGTTTTTCCCTTGAGGTCAGTTTCTAGTTTCAAGCCCTTGTGGTCTGAGAAAATCCTTGATATGACTTCAAGTTTCTTAAATTTGTTGAGGCTTGTTTTGTGTCCTATCATGTGATCTATCTTTGTAACTGTTCCATGTACATTTGAAAAGAATGTGTAGTTTGCCTCTTTGGGATGAAAGGTTATATATATAAATATATAAATATATATATATATATATATATATAATCAGTTAAGCCCATTTGATCTAATGAGTCTTTCAGTTTAACAATATCTTTTTAAATATTTTGTTTAGAAAATCTATCCATTTTTGACAGTGGGGTCTTAAAATCCCCTACTATAAGTGTGTTGCTGTCTATATATTTCTTGAAATCCTCCAGGATTTTCCTTATATATTTGGGCACTCCTATGCTGGGTGCATATATGTGCATAATGTTTATGTCTCTTGATGGATTCTTTTCTGAGTATTATGAAGTGTCCTTCTGTGTCTCTTTTTATGGTCTTTGTTTTGAAGTCCATTTTGTCTGA
The DNA here is from genome assembly GCA_004026545.1 of Mormoops blainvillei. Taxonomy (NCBI): domain Eukaryota; kingdom Metazoa; phylum Chordata; class Mammalia; order Chiroptera; family Mormoopidae; genus Mormoops; species Mormoops blainvillei. The sequence goes on along the minus strand of PVJD01003211.1, from coordinate 90,606 downwards.
TATAAGTCTTGCATCACAGGCTTTTCTTCCCTATCCATTTGCTTGGAATACATTTCTCCCACACTTTACTTTCAGTCTGTGTAGGTCTTCTTTTCTGAGGTGGGTCTCCTCTAGGCAGGGGGTCATGTTTTCTTATCCATTCAGCTACCCTGTGTCATTTAATTGGAGCACTTAATCCATTTACATTTAAAGTTATTACTGGTAGGTATTTATTCAGTTTTTCCCTTTGCATCTGTGTTCCTCTCTCTTTCACTCTTTTTTCATCTTCTTAAAGCAGTTCCTTTAACATATCTTTCAATGTTGGTTTGGTGAAAGTGTATTCTTTCAGCCTTTGTTTGGGAAAATCTTTATTTTGCCTTCCATTTTAATTGAGAGCCTTGCTGGGTAGACTAGTCTTGGTTACAGGTCTTTGCTTTTCATTACTCAGAATGTTTCTTGTGATTCCCTTCTGGCTTGTAGAATTTCTGTGGAGAAGTCAGCTACTAACCTTATCAGGGCTCCCCAATATGTTACTTCCTGTTTCTCTGTTGCTGGCTTTAAGATTCTCTCTTTGTCTTTGATAACTGCCATTTTAATTATGACAACCTTTGTGTGGGTCTTTTGGGGTTCCTCTTGATTGGGACCCTCTGTGCTTTCTTGTGTGACTTTTTCTCTCCTCAAATTAGGGGAGTTTCTATCATTACTTTTTCAAACAGGTTTCCTATCCCTTGCTCCTCTTCTTCTCCTTATGGATATTATTACATTTCATGTTGTGTTGCATTTTTCTTATCCCCTCATCATTCTTTTTTAGTATTTTTTCATTTTCTTCCTCTTTTGTGGAGTTTTTTTCTACCATGTCATCCAGCTCTCTGACTTGATCCTCTGCTTCATCCAGCCTTCTATTGATTCCTTCTCCTGTGTTCTTCAATTCAGAAATTGTATTCTTCATTTCACTTTGGTTCTTGTTGATATTTTCTATGTCCTTTTTCATGGCTTTATAGTTGGCAGTAAGTTCCTCATTGTTTCCCTGTAGTTGTTGGTAAATCTCACTGAGCTCACTCAGTTCATGAGCTTCCTCATAACCATTGTTTTGAACTCCATATTTGATAGTTTACTTGCCTCTGTTTCATTTAGTAGTCTTTCTGAGGATTCTTCCTTTCTTTTCCATTGAGGGTTGTTTCTTTGTCTTCCCATTATTTGGCTGCTGGAGTAAAACCACAAAGCCCAGGAAAAAAAACCTCATCCTCGAAATAACTTCCCCTACAATTCCACTTTCAATAGCAACTGAGCCAATATTAATATGGTTATAAAGAGATTAAGACTATTATAAGAAAGGATAGAAATATAGTATAAAATCTAGTGACTTAATATGTACAATCTTGATGGACAAGAAATGAATGTTAAAAAGCTATGTAGTAAAGAGAATATTGCAAATCATGGAGAAGATCACTGTGGATTACATCTCGGTAGACTCTGGTATTTACCACTGTTTTTTCTTTCTGGATCCTCCTCTGGTGATGTCAGATGCTTACCCTGTCTGACCTTAGACAGCCTGTTTCAGAGTTCCAGGGATCTACTGCCTGTGGCTATCTCCTTCTCTTGTTAATCTAGTTACACTGCACTCATGGGTCAGGCTTAAGCACCATAGGGTGGGGCAATGTCACTTCTGGGGGTGGGGCTTTTGTTTCCCCTCAGGTTGCTGCTGCTCTGAGGGGAGTGGTCTATGTGAGCTCTATGCCTGCTGTCATATGGGGGGGTGACTCAGCACCAAGATCCCTGTGGCTACTCCCTCAGTTCTCTCCCCAAAGTCTCCATCCCTAGTCTCTCCTCAAGTGTCTCTAGTCTACTCTGCCCACCCCCTTGCAGGAGTCTATTTTCTGTGGCTGCCACTCTGCACTCAACAGTCAGGCTTAAGCATCACAGGGAGAGGGGAGAGTCCCTCCTGGGTGAGGGACTATTTTTTCCTCTTAGGGTACCACTCAGTGGAGTGGTCTGCCTGAGCAAGATGGCTACAGGCACATGGGGGATGACTCAGCACCAGGATCCCAGCAGCTACTTTCTCAGTTCTCTTCCCAAAACCTCCATCCCCAGTCTCTCCTCAGGCATGTCTAGCTCACTCTGCCCCCACCTTTGCCAAAGCCCAGGGTAAGTGGTTGCAGATGAACATTTATATGTTGGCCCTTTAAATGGCTCTTTCAGTTTCCAGCTGCCCATCTCTGGCAGAGAGCAGCCCTGCCACTTTTCTCAGCTGGCTGTTATCTGTGTACTTTTTGGGCTCTGGTGCCGTAATCTGGGGAATCCCCACTTATGACTTAGACACGCTCTTCTCAGGGGGATCCAACTGGCTGCTTAAATACCCCTCTGGTGCTCTTGCCTGAGGGCGCCCGGCTAGCCTTCTTGAGTCTCCGCCACATTCCTTACCAGTCAGGTTGCGCTGAACTGATTCTTCTGTCCATCCGAGGTTATAAGGTTTCTTTCTTGCTCTTGTTCAGTTGTTTGTTTTGGTAGATTTCTCCACAACTTAGTTGTAATTCCATATTGTCCTTAGATGAGGTCAGTGTGACTTCCATTCATTCCTCCACCATCTTGCCCTCCCTTTATTTTTTGTACTTTTAATTCCCTTTAATAAAATTGGTGCACAGTGTGGTAATAAATGGAAACTGTTGCTCTATCTCAGGGTAAAGGAGACAGAAAGGATGGGCTAAGGACTGTGAATAACAGAGTCATAGATGGAAAGCAGATGACTGATAGTGGGGTGGTGGGTGTTAGCGGGTGTAGACGTTGAACAAAAAGGGCTCATGGATATGGACAATGGTGTAGTGATTGCTAGGGAGTGGGGGGTATAAGGGGACTAAATGATAATGGAAAAAATACAATAAAGATTAAATTGTTGAAAAAGCTAATTAATGAATAGTTCCTAAGCAGGGAATTTTATCCCATTGAGAGAGGATTTAATAAAAAGATTTTTCTTTAAAACATAAAATAAAATATCCAAATACAGCAACACAAATCTGTATTCTCACATGGTAGAATCTACTCCAGGAATAATTATATTTAATAGAAAATACATGTAATAATAAAAGAGAGCCATCAGTTCTACTCAGTTTACCCCATGCCTTTATCCCATTAGGCCCAGGTGATAAGTCCAAAAAAGGTGGCCAAAGCCTTGAAATCTGAAGTCAGAACTGCCTGGGTTGGTATGTCAAGGAAACTAACCAGCATCACACAGGTTACCCCTTGAGAACCACAATCGGCAATTGATGGCAATATTCACAAAAGCCTATAGGTCAAGTGCCTTTTATGATCATACGCCTATGTCTACACTGGCAAGATTCAAAACAGCAAATTACATAAGCTAAACAAATTCTTATATTTATCCACCAAAATATTTGCTTCCAACAGAAAAAGAGCTTTATTTAGTATTACTAAAGGCAATTCCATGTGAGTTTTTTTTATTATTAACAAAGGTTTTTGGGGCTTATAGAGGCACACAAACTGTTTATAAACATCCTGAATGACAATCCCTAGGAGAAGCCAGTGCAAATGTTCTGGCAGTTAAAATTATTTAAATGTTTTGGCATTTTCTATGAAAAAAATAATTTAAAGGGCTTTAAAAATATACATATACATTTAACAATGTAGATATGGTAGTTAGTGAGTATGTGGTATGGGAGAGAAAAAAGAAGAGAGAGAGGGAGGGAGAATAAGAATCGGAGCTCTCAAAATTCTGATGCCTTAGAAAAATCTAATACTATAGAAAAATCTAATACTATAGAAAAAAGCACATTTAATTTAATAAATGAGAAATGGCTGAAGATTAGATTTTTCTAGGCTTAGCTTTTTATGCAAATAATATGTATTTGAACATACATGTGAAAAACTACTTTTCTGGAAATAAAAGAAAATGACTTCAAGCAGTTTTCACTATTTTTATTTGTTTCCCATGTTTTACCTTTTGGGTTGGAATATTTGTTTGTTTGTTTGTTGCCAGGCATGTCTTTAATTACTATTATATTTCATTTGTTAATATATTTATTGAACTAAAATAAGATGGCCTTAACTTGTAGGTATTTCAGGCAGTATCAGAAGCAGTTACCAATTACTTCTGGCAATTAGGGGTCTGGATGTCCATCATGTAGGGAGAGGATCTCACTGTAGCAGCTGCTGCCTCTGACCTTGACATTCACGGACAAAAATCCCAAAGGTGTTCTACTTTTTAATTTTCTTTACAATGAAAGCAATCGATGGCTTTCATTATTCATAAAGCCATTAGTCATAGCACAGATGCATCTTGGAGAGATGAATATAAACTGTAGACCCTGAATCCTGCAGACTCTACATGTGCATGTGAGGAGAGAAGCATGCTTTCTCAGCCTAGTTGATAAATATTTCCCTTCTAGCTATAATGACAAAAAAAAAATTGAAAAAGAAGGAGCTATATCACAGTTGTATTCTAAACAAGATAATACCAGCAAGTGAAGGCAATTTTCTTTCCAAGGTTATAATGCCCCAGAACTTTTCTTCCTGTTCTAGATAGCTTAATTAATATTTTAGTAAATAAATTTCAGTAAGGTATTAATGGAGAACAAAAGAAAAATCAGAACTAATCTGAGCAACAGATTTCGTGATTTATTTTTGGATGACAGGGTAGGTCTAGAGGATGAGTACCAATATGTTTGCTTCTGAAAACCACCCTAAGAAGTAGAAACACTGTTTGCCATCCAAATGTAAACTAGAGTAAGACTTGTTGTCCTCATTTCCAACCGAATTGCCCCCAGGCTCCTAATTAGCTATTCTAAAGCTACCATTGCTAATTTATTATCCCAAGAATATAATTTCTGATTGTATAACATCATGCCAATTATATAGGAAAACAGAAGAGGGTAAGGTCCTGTCTATAATGAATTTTTAAATCTCACTGGAAATTTCAGGGGCAAAACACAGCTTAGTTCCAATCTAATTAACTCAGAGTTCAGAAATATGTCCTATTAGGGCCTCTTTTCAGTCAGGTGGGTTGTACATTGTTTCCAATAATTCTACTCCTTTATTCTTTTTTTCATACTTTTTTCACCTAAATTGTACAAAATAATCTTTTAGCATTTTCCCATACTTTCATAATCCTTTTGGAAAATTCTTAATTGTTATTCCCTACAGCCCCAAGAGCAGTTGCTGGCTGAAGAAAAAAATGCTTAAGTTTTACTAATGAAGAACTTAATATAGAAAATACCAGTCTTCTATAAATAATAATTTTAAAAATCAGCCTAACATTTATTGAATGCCTCCTATATGCTAGGTAATGTGCTCAGAGGTGAGGCTTTCATAATAAAGACAGATTTCCCAAGGCAAAGATGGGGTGGGGAGAATGACAAGACAGTATGGTCTGGTGAGAACAGCAAGTGCAAAGCCATGGAGAGCTGCAAACAGTTCCATGTGTCTGGAGTGTAGGATATTATACACTAAGTGACATTAGATAAAAAAGAAATGTCTAAATATTTATGCTCATATATGCATGAAAAATATTTGAGAGGATCACAAGACACTTAACACTAGTTTGCCTGGGGAAAGAGCAGTGTTCATCTGGGGAGGACAATAGTCTGCATGTGTGCCATTTAATATTTTACCTCATTTTTTCAATTAAAACTAATAATTAAATTACTTATCAGATGTTCTATTAATATCACTTCTGCAATATCAAAAATAAATTTTCTAGAGAAGAGAAAAAGGTATATGCTAGGTTACAGGGAAATTAGTCAAAAAAGGTAGAAATAACTCTATGGACAAGAGGAAATGGAGTAACCAAGAACATGTTCTATAACTGCTGACTCATGGTTAGGGCTGAGTAGTACCTCTTAACTTGCGGAAAATTTTCTCCATGGTAGGCAACAACCTTGGTATGACTGCCTGCAAGCAAGTGGTCAAGGGGTGAACTCAAGGACAAATAGGCACAGAAGTTGTGGGGATGTAATAACTCATCAAAGGATTTTTATTGCTTAAGGAAATGATGCCAACAGAGGAGTGATGAATTGAGTAAGCAAAGGCTATAAATTGTAAAGATGTCAAAGAATAGATGTCCTGGAAATAAAGGAGGAAAGGAGCAAAAAGAAGAGAAGTTTGGGTCAGCAGGAGAGGCATGGTTTACTATTTCAGAGAGGGACAAGGGAGGTTGTGGGTTAAGTACCACGAAGGTAAAACTTAGAGGTCAGGGAACTTTGAGTCTACAATGGCTATGGTGGTTTGGACAGATGAGTTGCCTAGAGTGGTGTTAGGATGTGGCATTCCTGGATCATGTTCATAAAGATGTATTCTTTACGGTAAGCTGGAATAAATTCATCTGTGGCTGGGCTAATCCTGATAAAGTACAACTGGTTTGGTGAAAGCAGTGAAGGAGAAAATCAATTTTTTTTAATGGAATATAGATGAGAGAGTAGCTACTTGTGGGAGTTTCTGGGAAGATCTGCTAAAGAGGTGATGTTTGGGACAGATCTTGAAGTTTAAGTAGAAGCTCAACAGGCAGGAAAAAAAATAGTGGGAGATTACACCCTGAGAGAAGGGTATGAACAGAGGTTGGGTTTTCTGTTTTTGTCCACTGAATTATGAAGCTTGAAATTTGAGTTCTGAAAATGGTTATTTCACTCTGTTACACAAGCCACTCTTTGACTCGTCTTCTCATTTAGGCAGATTGACTCCTTCCTCCATACTAATGTAAATAAGCTATTACTCATGAGATTTGTTTAATGTTCCAATTATTTTGATTTGTTTCTTTTTCACATGGAGATGATAGCCCAGCCTAGTAATTCTAGGGAGAAATTCCTTCCAGTGGCTGCAAATTATATAATGAGTATATTACAAAAGTTACTCAAATGATTAGAAATTGAGTTAAGTTTGCTTTTTTGAAATTCAATATCCAAGAACAGTCTACAGTACTTAGGGGGTAAGGCTTTAAAACATACAGTTTAAGAGAAACTGGCATATATAGTATGAGAGACCTGCTGCTGAGTTGGCAGGCCAAAATAATTAGTAATACACATCTCCGACAACTCAATAAATCAAAATATATTACAGAGATGGTTCCTACTCCAACACGGGAGAATACAAAATGTCTTCTGAGGATATTTTTTCTACTTAAAAATTTTATTGAATTTATTGGGGTAGCATTGGTAAATAAAATCATATAGGTTTCAGGTGTACAGTTCCTTTTTTTAAATTGTTGTTCAAGTACAGTTGTGTCCATTTTCTCCCCACTACTCCCTCTGCCCCATCCATCCCCACCTCCCACCCTTGAACCTACTACCCATTTTGGCTTTATCCATATGTCCTTTATACATGTTCTTAGATGACCCTTCCCTATTTTCCCTCATTATTCCTCTCCCCCCTCTCCCCTCTGGTTACTGTCAGCTTGCTCTTTATTTCAATGTCTTGGGTTATATTTTGCTTGCTTATTTGTTTTGTTGACTAGGATCCACTTATAGGTGAGGTCATATGGTATTTGTCTCTCACCACCTGACTTATTTCACTTAGCATAATGTTCAGTTCTATTCATGCTGTCCTGAAGGGTAGGAGCTCCTTTTTCCCTACTGCATAGTAGACCATTGTTTAAATTTTCATAAGGTACACAATTCTTAGCCATTCCATTTCACAGATAAAGCTTTGAATAAATATTGGAATAAACACATAATTGTCAGTCAAAATAAACACCCCAGTTATGAACTTATCAGACATAGGTTTTGTTCTGATTCATCCTCCTGACCCTTAAGCAGTATGTTAATAATAAAATAAATAAAATGAGTTTTCTTTGTCACTTATACAGCATAAATATTTTCTCACTTTTGACATGCAGCTAATTATAGCTCTCTTTAAAATCACTAGTAATAATTCTCATATATTTTATGCAGATTAATTTTCTATACTTTACGCTAAGCTAACCTTGGCCTCAAGCTCTTTATCTCTCCACTCCAAAGCAAAGACTCTAATTCCCAGACAACTTTCAAGTCACTGACTAATTCGACTGAAGGAAAGAGTGAGGAGATAAGATCGAGTTTCTGCCTGGCCACACTTAGCATCTCACCAGGAGAAAATAAGCAGGAACTATGTAGCCAGTGAGGATAAAACCTGAGTGCTGTCACAAGCAACATGTGTGGAAACAGGGAAAAACAATTACCGAGTCTGAGATTAAGGATCAGAAAAGGCTTCCTGAAGAAAAGATATTTTTAGTCAAACTTGAGGATGGACATATTTTCAGCAAATGAAAAGGGAATAGAGAATAACCCAGGCTGCCAGGCTGAATGAAGGAGAAAGGATTAAAAGTGCAGGCCATATTGAGAAAATAGTGGACAATCCAATCTCAGTCTAAGATTGTATATACCCAGAAGAAGATATATACATATACATATACATATACATATACATATACATATATCTACATATATACATGTACATATATGAAATTATTGAGACTTAGCTTGATAATATATCAGAAAGACCTAGCACAAATTTCTAAGGAGTTTAGACTTTAATGTGGAAGCCCTTATTTTATTAAAGTGCATAACCTTGGAGTGTAATGATAATCTTACCTGGCAACTGATAACTTACCCTGTATGAAAAAGTTTGTGCTTTATAGTTTAAAAGATGATTTAGACTAAGAAGACCAAGGCCTCAAAACAAATTTAATGTTTCAACAACTGACTTAACAAGGAGCTGTCCAGTGTGTGTTACTGAGTTTTTGGGGTAGTTGTAAGGTAATAAAGGCTTAAGAAAATTCACCAAGATAAACTCCACTTTGACATTTTTCCATACAGATCTTATATTTTCTTCCACAAAGAGTCATGCCTTTAAGAGGCATACTGAGAGATCAGTTATTAATATATTAATAACAGCTATGGCTTCGAATGTATGAATAAATCAGAAACTTAAATTTTGTGATCCAATAATCAGAAATAGGTCATTTTTCTTCCTCTTGGAAAGAGTTAATATCCATGTTACAAAGCTTCTATATGTATAGATTCATCCATTATTTTCTCTTAAACTTTTTCTAACATATATCTATTAGAAAAATGCATACCAATTTAAATGAGTTCATAAGAATGGCAGCTGCTTCACTCCCTGGTTCTAGCCCAATCCAGCACCTATTGCAAAAACTATATATTTTATATAACAAATTGTAAGGGACAGGAATCCAACACAAAACTCCATAATTTTAAAAGGGCTCAATGATGAAAACAAGGATAGGGTATAGATGGAGTTCTAGAAGGATTGGATCCAGAATATTAATCACCATTAGGGCTCAGTGTTTCTTCCTTAATATACCTCTTACTTCTGCTCTTCCATATTGGTCTAGATTTGCTATTTCTGCATGGCTAGAATCATGACTATAGGCAGTTCTGAGCTAATATGTTTAGAGAAGGATTCCTCAATCTCAGGACTACTGACATCTTAGGTTGAATAATTCTTTGTTTTAGGGATCTGTTCTGTGAAATTTAGTGACCTTCCTGACCTCTCCTCACTGGTTTCAAGCAGTATCTCTTCTCTAGCTATGACAACCAAAACCTGACATGGCCAAATGTCTCTCTAGAGGAAAATATGCCCCCACTTGAGAATCACTCTCTTACAGTTTTAGTGTGAGAGAAGAAGAGCTTATCTCCACACTTCTTATTTAGACAAATTCAGCAGAACAAGGGTTTTAGGTCTGGGTGGATCAGACACCCACCCTGTACTACATTTTTACCAGAAAAGTGAGGTATCATGAATAGCCCAGCTTAGCCAAATGCTATATCAAACAGTACTCTTAGCAGGTCCTCTACCTTATAAAACAACACACGGCACCATTCACATAATGTATGTACATTGCCATAGGTTGTTAATGTGTAATTGAGAGAATATGTAGGGCTAAAGAAGTAATTCAAGGAGGTTAAAAATGGCAAATTAGGATGGAGAACTAGGAGAATTAAATTTTATGACAAGCTTCACAATAATCACAAGGCAGAGGTAGTCCATTATTGAAGTAATTTGAAACCTGTGGTGCTATAATGGTAACAACAGTTAGAGCAAAATACATGGCATGCTCAACAGCTGGCTCTACTGCCACAATTCTCACATTAATGGCATGAGAGAAGCAGCAGCATGTCCATTTCTGGGAAAAGTTATAATTTACCTCAGTCTCTAGTAATTTTTACTAGAATTTTTACTAAAACTATAATCAGGAGATAAGAATAGAATTAGACAGAGGGATGACACAAATGTTGGAACCTGCACTGTAAGAAAGGCTAAACAAAGTTCTTCAGACAGAAACAGTATAATATACATGCAAATCATAATTTATTAAAAGAAACAAAGATCAATAAAATGATAAAAATTGGGATAGACATGAGTAAATTTCTTATTTGTAATTTTATTTAAAATTTGGAAAAAATAAAAAACCAAGAAATGAAAACAAAATTAAAAGCATAAAATATTGATAGTCTAAGGTAGGACTATAACTATTTTAGAATTCATAATATATTAGAAGTAAAGGGTATGAAAACAAAAGAGAGGAAATAAAATGTGCAGGCATACAGTTTTAAAGCTTGTTCATTATACATGAAGAGGTATACTGTTTTTAAAAACATAATTTGATAAGTTAAAAATTTATATTGTAAAATCCAGAAAAATAAGTAAAGAATAAAATAAAGAAGTATAGTTGACCATTAGCAGTAATAAAATAGAATCATTAAGAAATCGTTAATCCAAAGGAAGGGAGGAAAAGAGAGATAAAGAAGCAGGATAACAGCTAGTTGGTGGGGGGAGGTGTTGGAGTGAAGGGATTGAGCAAAAAGGAAAAAAGGCTCATGGACATGGACAACAGTGTGGTGATTGTTGGGGGTAGGGGGGCATAAGGGGACTAAATGGTAATGGAAAACATACAATAAAGTTTAAATCAAAGAAGTTTTTAGGAAATACTTTTTTTTAAAAAGAAGAGACCAAGAAAATATAGCAAAAAGTAGATATTATCACAAATATATCCATTATTACGTTAAGTAAATGTCTAAAAATCATAAAAGGCAAGGATTATCAGAACTGATTTTTAAAATACATGCAAAGGCATACATGGAGTAAAAAAATGGGGAAAATATAGCATGAAAACAAATCAGAAGGAAACCGAAGAGGTTATCCTGCTATCCAATAAAGCAGATTTTGGAACAACAAATATTACCAGAGATATAGAAGAATATTACAGAAAGATAGAGGGGTAAATTAATTTGTAATTTTCTTGAAATTACATATGTGTGCACCTAATAAACAAGCTTCATATAATATAAAAATATATACATAAAGAAAAAATGAGTGAGCTGAAAAGAGAAATAAACAAATATAGAATTAACATAAATAAACACTTTCTCTAAGTTGTTGAGCACAAGTAAATCAAAATAAACAGAACCAATATAGGAAATAACAGAACACATATTATTTTTAAGTCCCTATGGAATATTCACCAACATAGGTCATTATCTAAGTAATAATACAACTGTCAATAAACATGAAAAGATTAAAATGATACAAAGTAAGTCTTTCTACAACAATAGAATTAAACTAGAAATGAAAAACAGAAAAATATATCTTAGGAAAATAAACATGTTTCTAAATAATTAATGAATCAAAGAAGAAACTATGAGAGAAATAGATAATATTTAGATATAAATAAAAATAAAAACATGACAATAAAAATTTGTGAGTTATGGATAAATTTTTGTTCAGAGAAAATGTATAACTTTAAATATTGATATTTTAAAGAAGATCTCAAAATAACAATCTAAACTTACCACTTAAGAAACTAGAAAAAGAAAACCAAAGTTAACACAGAATAAACCAAAAGAAGGAAATTATAGAGATAAAAACAAGAAAATAGAAAATAAAAAGCAGTGAGGAAAAAGAATTTTTAAAACACTTTTTTGACATGTAAATATATACATACAATTTTTTTGGTATATTTTATTGAGTATGCTATTACAGTTGACCCATTTTTCCCCCTTTATCCCCTCCTCTTGTACCCCATCCCATCATCCCCACACCTCTTAGTTCATGTCCATGGGATGAACATATCAGTTCTTTGGCTTCTTAATTTCCTATACTATTTTTAGCATCATTCTTTGAAAGATGAATAAAATTGGTAAATTTCTAGTCAGAAAGATTTTTTAAAAACAAGTAAAAGCAGCAGAAAGAACACTGAATACCAATATCAAGAATGAAAATCTAACCATTCCTACAAGGTAACAAATGTGATTTTTAACTTTATCAACAAATTTGTCAACTTAGGTGAAATATAATTCTTTCTCAGAAGGCATAATTTACCAAAACTCATTCAATAAGGCTAGAGAACATGGACAGGGCTATACCTATTTTTTTAAATAATTTTGGAATTAGAAACCTTCCCACAGAGAAAATTCCAGGCTAATATGACTTCACTGGTGAATTCTACCAAATATTTAAGAAAGTAATAACAAAAAATCTGTATACCAAAAAATAGGGAAGAGAAAATGCATCCCAACTTATTTTATGAGGACAATATTATCCTCATACAAAACTATCCAAAGACATTATAATGGAAAAAAATAAAAACCCCAAAATATGCCTCATAAACTTAGATACAAAGCAAAAATCAGATTATTTGCAGCTTGATTTTTGGCATAAATTGACAAGCTAACTCTAAAATTAATATAGAACTGTAAAGGACCTAAAGTAGGTTCAGCACTGTTGAAAAAAAATTGGTGGATATGTACTACCTGATTTCAAGACTTATTGTACAGCTGCAGTATAAGACAGTTCATTGATGGAAGAATAGATGAATAGAAAAAAAATGTTCAGAAATAGGTTCACACATATATGGTCAATTGACTTTCAACAAATATGCAAGTATAATTTATTGGGGGGATAGTTCTTTCAATAAACACTAATAGAATAATTTGAGGTTATATATATATATACACATATAATGTGTGTGTGTGTGTGTGTGTGTGTGTGTGCATAAAGCTTTGGTCCTTACCTCCCATCAAATGCAAAAACTAATTTAAAATGGATCATGGACCTGAATATAAAAGCTAAAATTATAGAACTTCTGGGACAAAAAGTCAGAAAATGTTTATGACATTGAGTTACGTCTTAGGACACAAATGCACAAATTACAAAAGAAAACAGTAATAAACTGATAATAAAAATTAAAATTTCACACTTTGAGAGGATTCGCTAAAAAGAGAGAGCTGTCATATCCACAGCAAACAAACAAGGAAAAAAAGGCACTCAAATTGGAAAGAATAAAGACATTCAATATTAGCAGATGACATGAAACCATATAAAGAGACCCTAAAGATTCTGTCAAAAACTAAAAAGAACTGATAAATAAATTCAGTAGAGTAGCAGAATATAAAATAAATATCTAGAAATTAATAGCATTTTTATATACAAATATTGAACTATCAGGAAGGGAAACTAAAATAAATCCTATTTACAATTGCAAAAATTAAAATAAAACTCATAGGAATAAATTAACAAAGGAGTTAAAAAACCTATACTCAGAAAATTATAAGAAACTGAAGAAAGAAAATGAAGAAGATACAAACAAATGGAAGGAAAAATTTCCTCATGAATAAGAAGAATTAATTAAGATCATAAAAATGTTCATACTACCCAAAGCAATCTATGATTCAACACAATTCATATCAAAATACCAATGACACATTTCCCAGAACTAAAACAAATAATCCAAAAATTTGTATGGAAACACAAAAGACCCCGAATAACCACAGCAATGTTGAGAAAGAAGAACAAAGTTGAAGGAATCTTGCTACCTAATATCAAACTATACTACTAGACCACAGTAATTGAGACAGCATGGCATGAAATAAAATGATAACATGCAGAATGGGAGAACATACTTGCCAATACATCTGATAAATGGTTAATATAAAAAATTTATAAAGAACTTCTAAAACTCAACACATACACACACAAAAAGCAAATGACCCAATTTAAAAAAAGGGCAAAGGACCTGAATAGAAACTTCTCAAAAGAGGACACACAGATGGACAATAAACATAAGAAAAGATATTCAACATCATTAATCATGAGAGGAATGAAAATTAAAACCACAATGAGCTATCACCTCACACCTAACAGAATACCTATCATCAATAAATCAACAAACAAGTGTTGGCGAGGATGTGGAGAAAGGGGAACACTTTTGCTTTGTTGGTGGGAATACAGATTGGTGCATGCACTATGGAAAGCAGTATGGAGACACCTTAAAAAATTCAAAATGGATCTGCCTTTGAGCCAGTGATTCCACTTCTGGGAATATATCTGAAGAAACCCAAAACAAAAATTCTAAATAACATAAGCATCCTTATGTTCATTGCAGCATTATTTTTAATCACCAAGATATAGAAGCAGCCCAAGTGTCCATTAGTAGATGAGTGGATAAAACAACTTTTGGACAATTACACAATGGAATACTACCTGGTCATAAAAAAGAAGAAAATTTTACCCTTTGAGACAGTATGGATGGACCTGGAGAACATTATGCTAGCTGAAATAAGTCAGCCAGAGAAAGATAAATACCACATGATTTCTTTCACATGTGCAATCTAATAAACAAACTGGACTAGCAAGCAAAATAGCGATAGACTCATAGAGTGCAGAATGACAGCTAAGTGGGGGAGGTCAGGGGTGGAAGGGCTTAGCAAAAAGGACAAAGGACTCATGGACATGGAACAGTGTGGTGATGTGGGGGATGGAAATATAAGGGGACTAAATGATAATGCAAAAAATTCAATAAAAGTATTTTTAAAAAACAGACACATAGATCAATGGAACAGAATAGAGAACCCAAAAATAAACCTACACCTATGAGTACTGTGCAGAAAAAGTCCAGCCATTGTTAATATAATGAGAATGGTTTCCTCAACATTGATGTACCTGGCAGCGAGGAGAGTGGACTGGAATGCATATGCATGAACAATGACAACTTCACTGTAGTAGTCGGAAGGGGTGGTGACGCCACTGAATGAGCATGTATATAGTGTGGCTGTCGCATTCAAAATGACTGGGCAAGTAGAGGAACAAATGTTCCTCTAAAATTTGATGTGCATCAAATTTTGCATTAAAATTAAGCGTTCCTCCATGGAAACTATTCAGATGATTCAGAAGGCCACAGCTATGGACAACTGGTAATTGGCAGCTTCATAATGACCACATGCCTGCTCATGCATCATGTCTCATGCAGAGTTTTTCAGCAAAACATCAAATCACCCAGGTGATTCAGCCCTCCTATACCCAGATTTGGCACCATGCACCTTCTGGTTTTTCCCAAAACTAAAATCGCCTTTGAAAGGGAAGAGATTTGAGACCATTGATGTGAATCAGGAAAGGACAGAGGGACAGCTGATGGTGATTTGGAGAACTGTGAGGTCCCAAGGTGCTTCCTTTGAAGGGGACTGAGGCATCATTGTCCTTTATGCAATGTTTCTTGTATCTTATATCTTCAATAAATGTCTCTATTTTTCAAATTTCATGGCTGGATATCTTCTGGACAGATCTCATATGTGGTCATTAAATATTTGGCAAAGGAAGCAACAACATATAATGGGATAAAGACAATGTACTCGATAAATGATGTTGTGAAAATTGAATAGCTGCATACAAAATAATTAACCTGGGCCACCTTATTATACCATATTCAAGAATAAACTCATAATGGATTAAAGATTTAAATGTAAGCAAAGGATGAAGACAGCAGAGGAGTGAATGGAAGTCACACTGACCTCATCCAAGGACCAATCTGGAATTACAACTAAATTGTGGGGAAACCACTCAGAACAAACAACTGAACAAGAGCAAGAAAGAAGCCTTATAACCTTGGACAGACAGAAGAATCAGTTCAGCAGAACCTGACTGGTAAGGAGTATAGTGGAGACTTGAGAAAACTGGGTGGGCACCCTCAGGCAACAGCACCAGAGGAATATTTAAACAGCCAGTTGGAACCCCTGAGAAGAGCATGGTCTAAACCATAGGCAGGGATCCCCAGACTACAGCACCAGAGCCCAAAAAGTGCCCAGATAACAGCCAGCTATGAAAAGTGATAGATAGGGCTGCTCTCTGCCACAGATGGGTGGCTGGAGACTGAAAGAGCCATTTAAGGACCAACACATAAATTTTCATCTGCAGCCACTTACCCTGGGCTCTGGAAAAGGTGAAGGCAGAGTGAATTAACATGCCTGAGGAGAGACTGGGGACGGAGGCTTTGGGGAGAGAACTGAGAAAGAGGCTACCGGAATCCCAGTTCTGAATCATGCCCCATGCAGCAGCAGCAATCTTGCTCAGGCAGACCACTCCCCTGAGTGGTACCCTGAGAGGAAACAATAGTTCCACCACCCAGGATGGACTCTGCCCTGGACCTGTAGTGCTTAAGCCTGACTGTTTAGAGCACAGTGCCAGTGGATCCCTGCAAAGGGAGCAGAGTAGACTAGAGGCACTTGATGAGAGACTGGTGATAGAGACTTTGGGGACAGAACTGAGAGAGTAACTTCTGGAATCCTGGTACTAAATCATCCCCCATAAGAAAGCAGCCATCAAGATCACACACACCCCTCCCCTCTGAGTAGAAGCAGCCTGAGGGGAAACATTAGCCCCAAACATAGGACGGATTCTTCCATGCCCTATGGTGCTTAAACCTGACTGCTGAGCACAGAGTGACTACATTAACAACTGAAGAACACAGCCATAGACAGTAGAGACCTGAAAGTCTCGAACACACTGCCTCAGGTGAGATGGGGTCAATATCTGACATGACCAGAAGTGGATCCAGAAATAAAAATTGGCAATAAATGCTAGAGGCAACCAAGATGAAACACACTGTGGTCTCCTCCATGATTTGCAATATATTCTTTACTACATAGCTTTTTAATATATGTTTTTTTTCCATCAAGTTGGTACCTGTTGAATCACCAGATTTCATACTAGTTTATTTCTATCTTTTCTTATAATAGTCTTAATCTCCTTATAGCCATATTAATACTGGCTCAGTTGCTGTTGAAAGTGGGATTGCATGGGGAGTTATTTTGTGGATGAGGTTTTTTTTTCCTGGACTTTGTGGCTTCTCTCCAGCAGCCAAATAATGGGAAGACAAAGAAACAACCCTCAAAGGAAAGGAAAGGAGGAATCCTTGGAAAGACTACTAAATGAAATAGAGGCAAGGAAACTATCAGATACTGAGTTCAAAACAATGGTGATAAGGAAGATCAATGAGCTCAGTGAGTATTATAAAAACCAACAGTGCAACTGTGAGGAACTTACTGCAGATTATATCAGCATGAAAAAGGACATAGAAACTACCAACAAGAACCATGAGGAAATGAATATAATTTCCAAATGGAAGAACACAGTGGAAGGAATCAAAAGCAGGTTAGATGAAGCAGAGGATCGAATCAGTGAGCTCAAGGACATGGTAGAAAAAAACTCCCCGAAAAAGTAAGAAAATGAAAAAAGGCTCAAAAGAAATGAAGGGTTAAGGGAAATGCAGGACAACATGAATTGCAATAATATCTGTATAACAGGAATACCAGAAGGAGAAAAGGAGCAAGGAGTAGAAAACCTGTTTGAAAAAGTCATGATGGAAAACCTCCTTAATCTGAGCAGATAAAAAGTCACACAAGTCCAGGAAGCACAGAGTGTCCCAATCAAGAGGAACTCAAAGAGGTCCACTCCAAGACATATCATAATTAAAAAGAAAGATATCAAAGACAAAGGGAGAATCTTAAAGACAGCAAGGGACAAACAGGAATTAACATACAAGGGAGTCCTGATAAGGCTAGTAGCTGATTTCTCCACAGAAACACTACAGGCCAGAAGGGAATGGTGAGAAATATTCTGAGTCATGAAAAGCCAACACTTGCAACCAAGACTACTCTACCCAGCAAAGCTCTCATTTCAAATGGAAGGCAAAATGAGGAGCTTCCCAGACAAAGAAGGCTAAAAGAATATACCTCTACCAAACCAGCATTGCAAGATATGCTAAAGGGACTACTTTAGGGAGATAAAGAAAAAGAATGAGAGAGAGGAACACAAGTGCAAAGGGAAACAAATAAGTACCCATATATACTAACTTTAAATGTAAATGGATTAAATGCTCCAATTAAAAGACATAGAGTAGCCGAACAGATAAGAAAACAGGATGCATACATATGCTGCCTACAAGAGACCCACTTCAGAACAAAAGACCTACACAGGCTGAAAGTGAAGGGTTGGAAAAAATATTCCAAGCAAATGGACAGGAATAAAAAGCCTGGGTAGCAATACTTATAGCAGACAAAATAGAATTCAAAACAAAGGCTATAAAAAGAGACAAAGAGGGACAATTCATAATACTCAAAGGAAAAATTCATCAGGAAGACATAAACATTGTAAACCTATATGTACCCAACATAGGAGCACCCAAATATATCAGAAAAATGCTGGAAGACTTCAGGAAAGATATAGACAGCAACACACTTATAGTTGGGGATTTTAAAAGCCCACTGTCAACAATGGATAGCTCATCCAAGCAAAATATCAAGAAGGATATTGTGGAACTGAACAGCGCATTACATCAAATGGACCTAACTGGTATATATATAGAGAGAACCTTCCATCCCGAGAAAGCAAACTAACATTCTTTTCAAATGCATGTGGAACATTTTCAGAGAGAGAGCACATGATAAAACACAAAACAAGCTTGAACAAATTTCAGAAAATTGAAATCACATCAACCATTTTCTCAGACCACAAGGGCTTACCACTAGAAACAAACCTCAAAGAAAAAACCCAAAAACATTCAAACTCATGGAGGCTGAAGAGCATGCTATTAAAGAATGAACGGGTCAATAATGAGATCAAAGAAGAAATAAAAAAGTTTTTGGAAACAAATGAAAATTAACATACAACAGCCCAAAACCTATGGGGCACAGTGAAGGCAGTCCTGACAGGAAGTTCAAAGTAATACAGGCCTACCTAAAAAAGATAGAAACATAAACAACCTAACTCTACATCCACAAAAACTGGAGAGGCAACAACAAACAAAGCCCAGAGTGAGCAAAAGGAAGGAAATAATCAAGAGCAGAGCAGAATTGAATGGCATAGGGACTAAAGGAACAGTTCAAAGGATTGATGTATCCAGGAGCTGGTTCTTCAAAAAGATAAATAAAATTGACAAGCCTTTAAGCAGACATCAAGAAAGAAAGGGAGAGGACGCAAATAAATAAAATCAGAAATGAAAGGGGAGAAATTACAACTGATACCACAGCAATAGAAAGGATTGCAAGAAATTACTACAAACAACTATATGCTAAGAAATTTGAAAACCTTGGGTAAAATGGACAAGTTTCTAGAAAAATATAATGTTCCAAAACTGAATGAAGAGGAAGCAGAAAGCCTGAGCAGACTGATAACAGCTGGAGAAATTGAAGCAGTAATCAAAAATCCCAGGCACACAAAAGCCCTGGATCAGATGGTTTCACAGGACAATTTTACATAATATTTAAGGAAGAGCTTACCCCTGTCTTCTCAGACTATCCCAAATAATCCAAGAAGAAGGAAGACTCACTCTTTTTATGAGTCCTGCATCATTGTAATCCCAAAGCCAGATAAACATACCACAAGGGAGGAAAACTATAGGCCAATATCGCCAATGAACATAGATGCTAAAATCCTCAACAAAGTATTGGCAAATGGCATCCAGCAATAAATTTTAAAAGATCATACACTATGATCAAGTGGGATTCATACCAGGGATGCAAGGATGGTACAATATATGCAAATCAATAAACATAATACATAACTTAAACAAGAGAAAAGACAAAAATCACATGATTATATCAATAGATGCTGAAAAGCATTTGACAAGGTACAGCACCCATTTACGATAAAAAACACTCAGCAAAGTGGGAATAAAGTAGGCATAGTTCAACATAATAAAAGCCATATATGAAAAACCTACAGCCAACATCATACTTAAGAAGCAAAACCTAAAATCTTTCCCACTAAGATTGGGAACAAGACAAGCATGTCAGCTTTCACCACTTCTATTCAACAGAGTTTTGGAAGTCCTAGCCACAGCCTTCAGCAAGAAAAACAAATAAAAGTCACCCTAATAGAAAAGGAGGAAGTAAAATTGTCATTGTTTGCACATGACATGATAGTGTACATAAAAAACGATTTAGACGCCAAAAAAATCTACTCGACCTAATAGGTGAATTTGGCAAAACAGCAGGATACAAAGTCAATATTCTGAAACTGAAGTCATTTTGTACACTGACAATGAAATATCAGAATCAGAAATCAGGAAAAGAGATCCCATTTGCTATAGCAACAAGAAAAATAAAGTACCTAGGAATAAACTTAAACAAGGAGGTTAAAGACTTGTACTCAGAAAACTACATGACACCAAAGAACGAAATTAAGGAAAACAAAAATAAATGGAAGCATATACCGTGTTCATGGATGGGAAGAATTAACATTATCAAAATGTCCATACTACTCAAAGCAATTTATAGATTCAACATAATCACTATTAAATTACCAATGACATATTTCACAGACATAGAACAAATATTTCAAAAATTTATATGAAACCATAAATGACCCTGAATAGGTACAGCAATTTTGAGAAAGAAAAACATAGTAGGAGGGATAACAATACCTGACATCAAACTATATTATAAGGCCACTGTAAATCAAAACAACCTGGTACTGGCATAAGAACAGACACATAGACCAAGGGAACAGAATAGAGAGCCCAGGAAGAAACCCATGTCTCTATGATCAATTAATATTCAACAAAGGGGGCAGAAGCATCAAATGGAGTAAAAACAGCCTCTTCAACAAATGGTGCTGGGAGATCTGGACAACTACATGCAAAAAAATGAAATTTGACCACTAAATTACATCATACACAAAAATGAACTCAAGATGGATAAAAGACTTAAACATAAGTTGCAACAACATAATAGTCCTAGAGGAACTAGGAAAATCTCAGATGTTCCATGCTGCAATATTTTCATTGATATATCCCCTAGAGTAAGGAATATAAAGGAAAGAATTTAAAAAAAGGGACTTCATCAAAATAGGCAACTTTTGCATGGCTAAAGAAAACATCAGCAAAATAAAAAGGGAGCCTACCATATGGGAAAATATATTTGCCAATGTTACTTCAGACAAGGGTTTGGTCTCCAAATTATATAAAGAACTCACATGACTCCACTCCAGGAAGAAAAATAATCCAATTAAAAAAGGGACAAAAGACCTGAACAGACACTTCTCCAAGGAGGATATGCACAGAGCCCAGAGACATATGAAAGGATGCTCAGCATCCCTAGCCATCAGAGATGCAAATTAAAACCACAGTGAGATACCACTTCATAAACAACAAGTGCTGGCAAGGATGTGGAGAAAAGGGAACCCTAGTACACTGTTGGGGGCAATGCAGGCTGGGGCAGCCACTGTGGAAAACAGTTTGGAATTTCCTAAAAAACTAAAAGTGGAACTGACTTTTGACCCAGCAATTGCACTGCTGGAATTATACTGTAAGAATCTAGAGACGCCAGTTCAAAAGAACTTATGCTCCCCAATATTCATAGCAGCACAGTTTACAATAGCAAGAATTGGAAGGAACCTATATGTCCAACAGTAAATGAATGGATTAAAAAACTACAGTACCTTTACAAAATGGAATACTATGCAGCAGAAAGAAAGAAAGACCTACCACCCTTTGAAACAGCATGGATCGAACTGGAAAGCATCATGCTAGGTGAAATAAGCCTGGTGGTGAAAGACAGGTACCATATGATCTCACCTATAAAGTGCAACCTAATTAACAAAATAAATAAGCAAGCAAAATATAACCTACAACACTGAAGTAAAAAACAGACAGTAACCAGAGGGGAGGAGGGAGGAAGATAACAGGGGAAAAGGAGGGGAAGTGTCCTCAAGGAACATGCATAAAGGACCCATTGATAAAGCCAAATTGGAAAGGATTGAGGGTGGTAGGTCGGGAGGAGCAGGGCTGAGGAAAGTCTTGGGGAAATGTTAATGTGGGGATGATGGGATAGGGTGCAGGGAAGAAGGGATAAAGGGGAGGAAAAAAATGAGACCACTATAATAGCATAATCAATAAAATATACCAAATAAATAAATAAATAAGTCTTAAATGTATTACTTGAATCCATAAAACCCATTTGAAAAAAACATAGTAAAATCTCAAACATTTCTCTTAGTAATATTTCTTCTAATATATCCCATCAGGCAAGGAAAACAAAAGTAATATAGTAAAATCAGACTGCAGAAAGCTTAAAACTTTTTCTACAGTAAAGGAAACCATCAACAACAACAAAAAGACAACCCAATGAAGGGGAGAACATATTTGCCAAAGATTCATCTGATAAGGGTTTAATATCCAAAATTTTTAAGAACTCATACAACTCAACACCTGAAAAACAAACAATTCAATTGGAAAGTGAGCAAAGGTCCTGAATAGACACCTCTCTGAAGAGGACATACTGGTGGCCAGCAGACATATGAAAATATGCTCAATGTCACTGATCATCAGAGAACACAAATTAAAACCACAATGAGATATCATCTCACACTTGTCAAAATGGCTATCATTAATGAATCAAGAAACAGCAAGTGTTGGTGAGGATGTGGAGAAAAGAGAACGCTCATGCACTATTGGCAAAGCAGATACGTGCAGCTGCTGTTGAAAGCGGTATAGAGTTTTCTCAAAAAATTCAAAATGGGAATGCCTTATGACCCAGCATTTCCACTTCTGGGAATATATTCCATGAAACCTGAAACACTAATTCAAAAGAATATATGTACCCCTATGTTCATTGCAGCATTATTTATAATAGCCAAGATATGGAAGCAGCCCAAGTGCCCACCAGTGGACAAGTGGATAAAAAATGCGTGATACGTTTACAGAATGGAATATTACTCACCCATAAAAAAGAATGAAATCTTACCATTTGCCACAGCATGGATGAACCTAGAGTGTATGCTAAGTGAAATGTCACTGAAAGGATAGTTTGTTACTCACAATTTCCAAGAAGAAGGGGCATGTTACACTATGCAGAGCCACATGGGAACCACCAGGGACAGTTAGAAGGCAGATAGAGTGAGAGAAAAGCATAGGCAAGAGCCTTTATTATAGTTTCCAAAATAAGAAAAGTTGAGATGTGATAGCCATGCCTAGGATTGGTTAGTTTCAATAATTTCTGTGGTACTTGGGGTACAGGTTCCAACTTACATGAGTCTGGTACATGGCCCTGGAGTTTTTAGGACATACAGATAACCCAGAGAGGGAGAACCCAATAAGGTAGGTGGTTCGGGTGTGGGCTCTATATAGGTTAGTTTGTATATGAAAGTTGTGCTCACAGATTAACCATTTGCTATCTCCAAAAAGTGGGTAGGCCTGAAAAGGACAGTTTCTCCCTGGTCATCAAGAACTCTGTATCTAAAGCATAAAGAATATTGAAAAATTTATAAATAATTTAGAAAAGAAGGTCAGAGATAAGGGGTGAGGCAGAGTGAAATGAGATTCATGGAAATATTTTCATCTGACTTAAGTTTTTGAAAGACGATTGTGATTGCTTTGTTAAGAATAGATCATGGTGAACAAAAATAGAAACAAGATGTGTTCCAGGATGTGCCATAATTGAGCTTGCTAATTAGCATTAGAGGTGGATAGAATTGGCAAATTTTTAAAAATATTTTGAAAGTAGGGTAAAAGTGTGCATTGAAAGAGATTAGATTTTCTATTTGAAAAGATTTCAGAAAGAATGCAAGTATTGTGATTGCATAGGAAAGGATGGGGTTGTCAACTAAGATGAAGATGGCTGCAGGCAACACAAGTCTTTATTCATCTGGACCTCCCAAAAGCAGATAATGAGACGAGGACAATGTTTACATGGCAGGTGATCCCAGGATGTAAGAGTGTGGAAGTAGAGTTAGACAGGTAATGGGGCCTGATTCCAGTGGGATTTCTCAGAAGCACACAGAATGTCCCCCAGAACTTTGTTTGAAATATGGAAACATTTATCGACAAGCTGACAGTCTGCTGCTTGAGGGTTGTCTCTAGGATCATTCCCATCTGGGATGCTCCAGAGCACAGAATAAGCAAGTCCCTGTCACACTGGAAAAGACACTGGGGTGAATGGAAAAAAAAATGGCACCTGCATAAGATGGGGTCTGCCAATGCAAAGTAAGTTTGAGAAGTAAGTTTGAGCTCACATAAAACTGCCTATCACAGCTAAAATTGAAATCAGAGACCTCTTCTTCACAATTTAGAGCAGTAGGTCACCTATGGACAGGGTAAGTTTGAAATTAGACATTCAAGTGCAAAGGTCAGATAAACAGTTGGATATCAAGACTGGAGTTTGGAGATAAGGGTGGAATGGAGATATAACTAAGGAATTGTCAGCACATGTCTGGTATTTATGGCCATGGAACTTGAAAAGATCAATCACCAAGTGAGTGTATGGAGAGATGAAAAAGACAGATAGAGACAGAGACAAAGAGAGAATACAGAGACTAAACTTTGTGACACTCTGAAATAAAGATATTGGGGAGAAAAAAAAAGGAATCAGTAAAGCAAGGTAAATAGTGACCCTGGAAAAACAAATATAGAGAGAATAAGAACATGGTATCCTGGAGCGAAGTGAAGAAACAATCAAGAACAAAAGAGATTAACTGTGTCAAATGCTCTGATAGGTCAAGGATGATGAGGCTAGAAGTTGTCATTGGAAGGTCACAAATGATCTCTATGAAACTATTGGCGTCTCCCAGTTTTTGTTGATATTCCCTTAGAGTAATTAAAACATCAATAAGTAGGCATTAACCTCCCTTCCCCAGTGTTTCTCAAATGCTACTCTGTCAACTGGTATATAAATAAAATTACCAGCAAGCAATGATAAATGACAGAAAAAAGACAAGGCAGCATTTCTCTTCAGAGTTAGGATAACTCCTCTCTCTATATATTTCTTCCTTGTTATTCGTGAACGTAGCAGCTTTATTTTTACTTTTTAACATAAGATGTACTCCTTTATTTTTTAACTTAATCTTTATTGTATTTTTTCCATTCCCATGCAGTCCCCTCACACCCTCCACCCCCAGCAGTCACCACACTGCTGCACATGTCCCTGAGTCTTTTTCCGTTTTGCTCAATTCCTCTACCCGCCAACCTCCTTCCCCAGCTCCTCCTCCAGCTGCCCTCCTGCTCTCTATCTCTGAGTCTGTCCCCATTTTCCTTGTTAGTTCAGTTTGTTCATTAGATTCCACATATTAGTGAAATCATGTGGTATATTTTTAATTAAAGTAGCTTTTTTTAAATGAAATCATGATATTCTTTTCTAGAAATTTATATGCAGACCCATGTTCATCCTCAGCATAAATATATATGAATATTGTGCTATAAAATTCAAAATTCTGGGAGTGATTGTTTTAGCATACACAACTGAGGATCAGACATAACCAGATTTATTTAGTCGGGAGTTATACGTGATAGCTGGGGGTGGGAAAAGCAAAACAGTATCTGTATTGGTGAGGAGAATGGATTCAGAAAACAGATAAATTCTTCCATTACCTTTCCCTAACATTTTAACCATAGTAGAAAGGATATTTATATCATGCAATTTATAGTTTGCCTAAATAAAAACCACTAATTTTTCTGAAGCACTGAGCTTGTTGAAAACTTTACTATTACAGAAGACACTATGAAGCCTCTGACACCTGCTGATTTGTTTACTTGCTGGAGGGTCTTTATTCCCTCTCAGTTCAGAATAGCTTGTTAAGATTCTGCTAACTCTATCTTTTTTACTAAATCATCCTAAAAACTCAATGATTTAGGAATAGTAATAAGCGTTTCTGTAATAACAGATAATTTCCCTCTTCCTAAGGGTTACATTGCTATCTTCTATCAAACTGTTTAGGGCAGATGCTTAGCTCAGCCTTTCTTCTTTACAGATATAAAATTTTAATCTTTATATTTCTATATAAGTTCCATATTTCAAGTTTGATATGTAATATGTGTGTTATTTAGTTATTAACATTTTCTAATATTTATTATGATATGTTTGTCCCATGCATTTTTGTGTGCTCTTAATGACTTTTGGATACTGATTTTTAATTTTCTAACATAGGGCTAAGATAATGTGAGTTTTATAAATATTAATTCTTTGAGATGCATTAAGGCTTGATTTATTGCCTAATATTTGGTCATTTTTCCCTGTGCACCCAAATGAATGCATGTTCTGCAGTTGCTGAACATGATAACAAACGTGTTTGTCACATCACATTAATGTTCTGGTTTTTACCAAATCTAAGTCTCATTGCTGCTTTTTTGAACTGTTTTTCTGTTGAGTCCTAACCTGGATATTTTTTTTCATTTAATTAAATGTATTGGGCGACATTGGCTAATAAAACTATATATTTCCTGACAGAGAAAAAAGTTGCTGCTTTTCACAGCTGGATGTTGTCTGGGTTCTTTTTAGGCTCTGGTGCTGTAGGCTCGGGAGCCTAGCTTGGGATTTACACGCCACACTTCTCAGGGGGAACCCCCAGCCACTGAAATATTCCTCCAGCACTTCTGCTGCTGCCTGTGGGAAGCCAGCCAGTCATTTTGTGGTAAAGCTGTTTCTTTTGTCTGTCTGTGGTTTTAAGCCTTCTCTTCCACTATTGTTCAGTTGTTTATTCCAGATGATTCCTTTGCAATTTAGTTGTAATTTAATATTGGTCCTGGAAGGAGGTTAGCATAGCTTCTACTTACTCCTCTGCCATATTGGATCTCCTGGTCAGCAAATTTTCTGTTGAGAAATCAACTAACAGTCTTATAGGAGCTCCTTTGTAGATAACTGCTTTTCTCTTCTTTTGAGATTCTCTCTTTCTCTTCAACCTTTGGCAATTTAATTATGTTTTGTTGTGGGTCTCTTTAGGTCCATCTTGTTTGGGACTCTATGTCTGTCCTGGACTTGTATATCTATTCATTTACCAGGATAGGGAAGTTTCTATCATTATTTTTTCACATAGGTTTCAAATCCTTGCTCACTCTCTTCTCCTTCCAGCATCCCCATGATGCAAATGTTGGTATACTTGAAGTTATTCCAGAGGCTCCTTATACAATCCTCATTTTTTTGGATTTATTTTTCTTTTTGGTGATCTTCTTGGGTATTTTCTTCTTTCTTTCTTCTAAACCTCCAATTTATCCTCTATGATTCCCTATAATGTATTCTTCATTTCAGGTAGTGTACTCTACATTTCTTCATGATTCTTTTTTTTAAGTTTTGATCCCCATTTTTTCATTTCTTAACTCTGTTGAAGTCCTCATTAAGTTCACCTAGTCCTCCCTTAAGTTCATTGACCATCCTTATAACCAGTGTTTTCAACTCTGCATCTAGTAGCTTGCTTGTCTCTACTTTGTTTAGTTCTCTTTGTAGAATTTTGTTCTGTTCTTCCATTTGGGACACATTTCTTTGTTCTCTCATTTTGACTGCCTCTGTGTTTGTGTCTATGTATTAGGTAGAGCTGTTACATCTCCTGGGCTCCCTAGAGTGGTCTCACATAGTTAGGTGTCCTGTAGAGTCCCTGGCACAGCTTCCCTGATGACCCAAGCTGGGCACTCTAGGTGTACCAACACCCATGTGGGCTATGTACACCCTCTGGTTGTAGTTAAGCCTTGATTGCTTTGGCACTTCATTGAGAGGTATTCACCCCAAAGCCTATAGCCTGTGAGGACTGACTGTAACCACTAGGGAGGATCAGCTAAGCAGAGGTCAGCCCCATGTAATAGGACTTATTTCAGCAGGGCCCTCATGCCTGCTGAGTCCGCCCTTGATTGCGTCCCTTGTGGAGGAGTTTGCTACCCACCAGGTACTTTGACTCTGGGGCCTCCTTGCAGGTGCAGGTCAAGGTCAGCTGCCAGATGTGCCTGGCTCGGGATCACCTGGCATGAGCTACAAAGTGATCTGCAGATGGCTGCTACTTGTGCTGGGTTTAGAGGTTCCCAGGAGAGGCTGAGCTGCAAATGAAGCGCTACTTCTGGTGCTGGGCCTGGAGTCACTTAACAAGAGGCATGCGGCATGCTGAGGTCAGATACTCCCTGTTTGAAAGATTTTAGGAAAGTCTAAAGCATAAGTCAAAGAGGTCATTTGTATAGAAAAGCCACTGGAAATAGCTTGAGTGGGCCTACAAGTTGGGTGGATGTTGTTTCAGGGAATCACCAGGACAGGGGAAACTGTGTGAGCCATGTTGGTGAACACTCAAATATGGTTTGGGCCTGCTGGCTTTTTGGGGAGAGGACCCATAAAAGGAACAATGGTTTCTGCCAGCAGTTCAGTCTAGGAGAAAGCTGTCTCTCCACTTCTTGCCCCAGTGCTAGTCAACTCAGTTTCTTTCCACATGGCCCTGCTGCCTTTGAGCTGCCGCCTGAGTGCCGGAGCTCGGAGTGAGTGAATCTGAGTAAGTTCATGCATGGACCCTTTAGAAGAAATGCCTAGGGCTCCAGAAGCCCTCTGTCTAACTGAGTTGCAATCATAGCTGATTTTTACACTTAGGGACTTCTTCTCCTGGCACTGGAACCCTAGGCTGGTTTGCCTGATATAAGGCTGGGACATCTTGCTTTTCAGAGGGGATCTTTGTATGGAAGATATCCCAGTTTTTATCTGCCACACATGAATGTAGAAGCAGCCCATTAGGAGTCTCAACCCCTCCTTCCAGTCTCGATGTGGCTTCTTCTTTATAACCTTAGCTGTAGGACTTTTGTTCAGATTTCAGGTGGTTCTGAATGATAGTTGCTCTGTTGTTTAATTATAATTTTGATGTGGTCATAGGAGGATTCAAGTACCACTTTTACCTATACCACACCTTGACCCAAACTCCCCTTAATCCCTTTCAATAATGCTTTGTATTAGTCAGTATATAGGTCTTTCACATTCTTTGTTAAGTTTATCCCTAGATATCTTATTCTTTTTGTTGAAGTTGCAAAGGGAATTGTTTTTCCCATTTCTTTTTCTGAAATTTTATTTTTACTATGTAGGAATGCAATAGATTTTTATACATTGATTTGGTACCCTGCAACTTTACTGTATTTGGTTATTATTTCTAATAGTTTTTTTTTTGGTGGGTTCTTTAGGGTTTTCTATATAAAGAATCATGTCATCTTCAAAAGGTGACACTTTTACTTCTTCATATCTAATTTAGATGCCTTTTATTTTTTCCTGTTGCCTGAAATCTCTGGCTGTGACTTCCAGTATGACATTGAATAACAGTGGTTAAAGTGGACATGCTTGTCTTGTTCCTGGTCTTAGAGGGCTTCATTCCAAGGTCACAGGGTGATTCAACCTATATAAATCAAGTAATATAATATACCACATTAACAAAATAAGAGTCAATTCATATGATCATGTCAATAAATGTAGAAAACAGATTTAACAAGGTAAAACATCTATTTATGATTAAAACATTGAATAAAATGGGAATAAAAAGAAAGTACCTCAACCTAATAAAGACCATATATAATAAACCCTCAGGCTAATCTCATACTCAATGATAAAAAAAAAGAAACCTAGATATTTTTAAATACCTATATTCATTCATGGCAGAATTGTTTATTTTCCCCTATAGTTTTTCTTTCTTTTGTTTTGTTTTGTTTTTGCTTTATATGTTTGCAGTCTTTGTTGTTGGATACATAGAACTTTAGAATTATTTTAACATTATGAAGTAACATTGATTAACCCTTGTAATGCTTCTGCCTCTTGTCATTTTGTATGACACTAAAAGGCTACAATCAATTTCATTTTTTATAATTTTTACTTTTAAAATTTCTGTTGTTTTAGATGTATCTGTTTTATTCAGAAAAGGCTTAGGCTTTAGTTTTTAATCTAACAATCTTTATGTTTTAAACTGAACATATCATTATTTTATATTTATTGTAATTACAGGTAATTTTAGATTTATCCTGCCATCTTATTTTGTTCATATTTGTTCTACCAGTTCTTTGTATGGTCTTTCTTCCTTTTTATCTTCACTTATATTGACCACTTTTCTCTCATTCAATTTTTCCTCTATAACATATGTTTTCCCCTATGTTATAGGGGAAAAATTGTTATGTTATACACTATGATACTTATGCTATTATACACTAATATATCACAATAAATAATATTATTTTAATAATTTTTAAATTTATTCTATTATTCAGACATTACAAGAGAAAGAATAAAACTAGTCTGCAAGGGCTACTTATTTTACACGAATGATTCAGAATGCTCCTAGGGATAAACTTACCCTAAAGGAAAGACTAGTTTATAGAAAAAATAATAATAATATTAGCACAACTCAGTAGTAATTCAATGAAGGGCCTGAATAATAAATAAGGCATCTAAGTATTCAAAAAGTATCCATTCAGAAATTTTTGTGACTATGCAAATCCACAAGTAATTTTAAAGCATATAGTTTACTTCCATAAAAAGCAATTAGATACAACCTTAACTAGTATGCTCCATGGGGTTAGAAATGTTTGTCTCTTTTATTCTCTAGGTACTAGAATAAGGCCCAACACATAATTGGTAAATATTTTCTGATTAAATAAATGAATTGAGCATTTTAAGAAACCTTAAATCCTCAATGGCTTGATAAATGCAGGGTTGTGTTGAATATCTTTTTATTAATCTTTCCAGATCTACTGTACAAACTCTACCCAGCAGTGCCCCATGCCGGGACATTTATTGAGTCCATCAAGGTTTTCCTTGCACTTTGACTTCAGTTAAGTCACAACAAATGACAAGCTCTGGCAGGATATAAGATGGTGAAAGGAGTATACGGATGGGCATGTTCCTGGCTCTATCGCTTTCAAGTTGAGGCAGCTGGCTACACCTCTCCTCCCTAAGCCACCACCCTCTAGATTACTGCAACCCTTTCCAGGTTCAAGTACTCACTTCCATCCCTTGGCACTTTAGACCTAAGAGCGGCAACAGTTCCCTTCTTTTGTTTGCCTTGGGGTCATCAACCACTGCTTATGTTTCCTTTAAACCCATCTGCACCTTTGCAAATACAGTCAGCCCTCTGGATCCATGGAATTCACATCTATAAATTCAACCAGCCAGGGATCAAGAATATTCAGGAAAAAAATGTTATATTGTTGCTGGTGTATACTATGTAGTTAGACCTATGATGATTGCATTTGTACTAAACATGTATAAATTTTTTCTTATCATTATTCCCTAAGCAATACAGTACACAATAACAACTATTAATATAGCATTTATATTGTATTAGGTATTTTAAGTAATCTAGTGATGATTTAAAGTATATCAGAAGATGTTTTAGTATGTGTCAGCAGGTAGTTCATTTTTATGTCTAAGTAGTATCCCATTATGTGGATATACATCATTCTGTTTATCCATCATCAGCCCATGGAAATTTTGTGTGTTCCCACCTTTTGTCTATTATGAATGATGCTGCTATGAACATTCACATATTATTCTTTAGTGAACAGATATTTTCCTTTTTATTGGATAAATATCTAGGATGGAAAGGCTGGATTGTATGATATATTTATATTTAACTTTCTAAAAATAACTGTCACTAGCTATAATCAAAAAGATAATAATACAAGCATTGGCAAGCATGTGGAGAAAAATGGAAGCATCAAACTGGTGGAAATATAAAATGATACAGCTACATTGGAAAATAGTTGGGCATTAATTTCAAGATAGTGGTGAGATGAAGGTTCTGTAGCATGAAGGAACCTTATGTGTTTTAACCTAACACTACTTCCCATACACACACACACAATCACTAAATACTGCAGAATAAAAAACGGAAACTAAAACACTCTATTAAGTTTTCACTACCAGGTGATGAGTCGTATAATAACAGTCCATACTTGAATAGTCCTATTATGTGGCCTGTTTTAACTCATGTCAAATCAAGACATCAGATGGCTACTAAGAAAACAGGCATGACCTTGAAGTGATTGTCTAGTAAATTAATACTTATATAGTTTCAAGTTTTAACCTCAAATTAATGACATAAACTAAAATTTTATTTATATTTTACATACTATTATTTGGTTGTTTTTTCCTTATTATAAGAACTTAAAGATTTTATTTTAACTGCACCAACATTAGTTTGGAGAGCTCTAAGCTGTTTTGCATATATAATCGAGGTTAACCTGCTGTATTTTTCTTGGGGACAAAGTCTAGTGTCATTTCCTGTGATTTAAGTAGTCACTAGCCTGGAGATGTTTGTGTCCTTTAAACCTGGAAAGTGATATTCTTTTATTATCATTATTAACAACATTATAATTTCTAGGTAAGAGTATCTCTAAGTGGTTTCTGATCAGTAGCAGTGCTAGTTAATGAGTTGATCAAAGGTTTAATTTACTTCTGTCACATTAATCTTCTGACTCAGAATCTGTGACCAAAGAACTGCAGAAGCTCAAAAGTCTCAGTGTGCTTTCTTTTCATTTCATTGTTTTCTGTCACACACACACACACACACACACACACACACACACACACACGATTTCCCTCTATTATCAAACTCTTCTTATAATGGAATGCAAATTGTATTCAAGTGACCATTCTCCAGGACAGAATTTTTAAAGAAAGCTAACCTCCAAATCTTCACTCTGCTATTATTCCCTAAAAAGGCAAGACACTATCAGACACAACTTATTTAATTATGCCTTCTTCAATCCACTAAAACATTAATACCTCTAATACCAAGTATAAAATGGATGTTTTTTCCAAAGTAGACTTTTAAACACTGTACTATTGGATTGCAAGGCTAAGTAGCCATCCTTTAAAGGTTAAAACTTGTTGCTTATGTGATAGTTTATGAAATGTTTTCTTTCTTCTAACTTCTAAATACACACTCAGCATCTATAGTGTGCCATTATTAGGGCCTTAGACTCAGAAGCAATGTAACATTTAACATTGTAACTGAGGGAACCGTATAACATACCAATGAATAAAATAATTACAGTAGTAATAAGTGCTGTGAAGGAAACAAAGCGATATGCTACTGAATGGCAAAGTAGGGACTGGTGAAGGAAGGTCAACCTAAAAAACTGACATTCAAGCTTAGATCCAAACACAGATTCAACCATGCAAAGATCTCAGGGAACTGTGGTGTAGGCTGAAAGAAGAGAAAAAGCAGGAAGGGCAAAACTGGCAAGGTCAAGGAATAGAAAGAAATGTCAATTGCTTGAAGAGCAAGAGGGTGGTTAAAAGGCTCTGGAGATGTAGCCCCAGGCCAGAACATTTGGAACTTGGATTTTATTCTAAGTGCCATGAGAAATCACTGGAATATTTTAAGCAGATGAATGTCATGATCTTTTTTGCCCAAAGAAATTATCCTGGCTTTTGAATTTTAACTCATTTGAAAATGTACACAAGAGGGCAAGAGTTGAAGAAGCAACAGTACACCTCATGGAATAAAACTATGCTCTAGGCTCTAGCAGGAACTTCATTTAAGATCATGCTTTCCAAAGCCGATGCCACATTAGAGTTACTTAAGGACTTATTACAGCTTTTAAAAACACACAATTCTATGTCTTACTCCTTAAAGTTCCACATTCAAGGATCTGGGGGTGATGCCAATAATCTGTGTTTTGAAAACCCCCCAGGTGTTGCTGAAGCACATCCCTGCTTTAAAACCCCTGACCTAACTAAACCAAACACATCTGAAAATAAATGAGGAAATGATTTTACATGGCAAATAAAATTTCAATGTAAGAAAACTGTACAATGAATAGACATTTTAAAAATAATTTTTCTCACAAATATTCTTCACAAAATATTAACAGATGAGTACACAGGGACTTAAATATTCCCTTTGGTCTTCCTTCTGTTCGCTGACCTTCTGATCTCCTTTACAGCCTGCTGCCTCTCTTACTGCTGGTCAGTGGGCTTCCTGCCCGGCTCACACAATCTGTGTCAAGTTGTACCAAGCAATTTAGGTTTACACTGACCTCTAACCTGATGTTCAATCTCAATGCTACTGTTTTCTGACAGATTTCTTTTGATTTTTCTTTACATAATCCTTCAGGATGTCCATTCCAGCCATGGTGTCCCTTGGTAACTATAGCAGCTAACCTTCCTGCCCCTCTACTTAATTCTGAAACCTAGCAATGGGATTTGCCTGACGTGGTCAATCTGACCAATTGTGCTAAATATTCCCTCCCCTTCTGTTATACTCTGCAGCATAGCTATGAACTCACCTAAACCGTAGCTACATTCACCCTCGTTTGTAGACCAGAGAGCTGAGTAAATTGAAGGGATTAGGTCAGATGTTATATCCCAAACAGATAACTTCCCTGAGCCTGAGTAGTAGGCCCCTCAATCCCCTCAGGAGCTGAAGGTAGTGTTATGTTCAGCTGTCACAGAGAAGTGAGAATGACCGGACTGTACACGTCTCCTTTTTATTCCCTTACTCGAATTCACCAACCTGGGTGTACTTTTCTTACTGAAATTTCAAAACGGATTTTTCACTGCTTTTGTAACAGGCAGATTTTTTTCCATCTTTTCTTGTTGACATAGTTTATCAGATGCTTTTCCTGTGGGTGGATCTCCTCTGTGAGCAATGGAACCCTCTAACTCAGTCCAGCACTGATGACAGCCTCTCCATTTCTGGCACCCACCCACTTTCACACAGGAATTGAAAGATTGTGTGAGTCTGAAGGAAGATTTTTAACTTATCTGGGTACTATGTGGCAGTGACTTTGACTCCAGAAGTTCTCTTTTAAATAAACTGGAGCTTGACATGAGCAGGGACATTCCATTTCTCTCAGTATATTCAAGAAAAGGGTTGTTTTCACATTTAATGTAAACAGCTGGGTACCTTATACAGTTCTAACAAGTGCTGCCATCCTCAGGTATGCCCCAAGACCAGGGAGACCTTCCTAAAAATAGGAGATAGTGAAACATCCTCCTCGTACAGCAGTGGTTTTATACCTGCAAATGGATATTTTGGGAATTTAGAGAATTTGGGGAAAATTAGGGATGTTTTGATTATCAGAAAATTTGGAGGGCACTGTTGGCATTTAGTAGCAAATATGGGGAAAGGGGCAGAGATTCTCTATGATCTGCAGTGTTAGAAACACTCTAACGCAATGAAAACTTGTTCTTAGTCCAGCATTATTCTTTAATGTCCCACAGAACAATTAGTATAAATGAAAAATCTGCTTATAAGGGTGAGTCTAGAGTCTAAGCTCACTTTACATTTAAATGTAAAGGTTTTTTGTACAGTTTTAATATGATGAATTTGATGTACTGAATTATGCAGGGATACAACTAAAAAGTAAAACATGGAAGTGTTACTTTGATATGTTGCAAAGTCTAGCAAGAGTTGTTCATTGTTCCAGAAAATTGTGTCACCATTAACTGTGCCACTTCTGATATCTGAATTAACTTTACCAATCTTGCCTTGGACCTGTCCCACTCACAATGATTCTATGTATGGGAAATGTCATCAGGCCATTTCACTACACTTCCTAGAGCGGTGGTGCCTATGCACATTCTATTGTAAATGCCTCTCCCTGGATTTCCCATTTACATAACATTAGAACATTATATTTTTTAAAGTATTTTAGATGTGGGTAGGATATAGCATCCATGAATTTTATTTCAGGAGAATAAGAGTGGTGTTACAAAACATTAACTATGACAAGGAGGATTTGTCTGATAAGATTAGAAACCTCTTCTTACATGAAAGAATAGACTTGACTTTATAACGACCTGCCTGAGGAGAAGTCCAACCTGCTGCCTACAAAACGTTCCTGGCAGAAAAGCCTATTTGTGACATAACTTTCTTATACCAAATATAATGCTAACAACTCTCATTAATAGAGCTGTACTATACACTATTCACATATTACATCTACTCTTTAACTGTCTAAGGTTGGTAGTACTTATTATTAATTCTATTTTATAGTCAAGGGAGCTGAGGCAGGACAAGCATTAAATTATTTGACCAAGATCATACCATTTGTAAGTGATTTGATCCAAATCAATCAAATTCCAGTGCCACTGACTTCCAAAGACAGAGGTGGACAGAATTAAAAACTGGAAAGGCAAAGAAGTTGGTAAGTAGCTAGGAACAGCCATTGTCAATTTGTCTAAATGAATTATGGAAAAGTGAAAGCAAAGAACAAACACAACACTGATTGCTATCTGTCGCCATCCCCCTGATCCTTTATCCTAATATTAGCACCCTCACTCAAACCACTGCGAGTTCCCATGCTTCTCATACTCTGAGCACAGCACTTGAAAAGAGGTCCGTCTGAACTTAGATGTGCCGTATTCGTATAATACACATTAAATTTCAAATTTTCAATACAAAAATGTAAAATATCTCAATAATTTTATGTGTACTATGTTTCCCCATGATAATATTTTATATGTTGAGTAAAAATATGTTATTAAAATAAATTTTATTTCTTAATATGTTTCTAATAAGGCTATTAAAAATTTTTAAACTCTACATATAAAGCTTACGTATTATTTGTAGTGGGCAGAGCAAAATGGATAGTTTTCCTATAATTTAATATCCTTTTCTTATACAACAAAAATCTGCAGGAGATTGGAGCCTTGTGAAACTGAGCCCTGACCATTCAGGCCCAGGAGAAACCATGTGGGTGCTTGTGAAGGGGAGAGTCAGTAGGATTTGCTGCATTCTTTCCTTGCCATTTTGGTCACTCAGGTTGTGGAAAGCACATGTTCATTCACTCTTTATTACTATTAATTTTATCTCAGGTACTTCACACAACTTCCAACACGAAGGAACAGTAGGCAAAATCTGGAAGAGAAGTTATGTTTGAATATACAGGTAAAGAAAAGTCAAAATGCTTAAGGTATTACTGAAATATGATCTTGTTTATATTTTCAAACAGTGAAAAAGAAAATTAGTAGCTCATAGTTCTACCAAAACTCAGACAAGGATTAGCTAATCATAGATGGCAACACTAGAAATAGTTTAAATATAAACTAATTAGAGGAAAGGAAACCTGTGAGACCTCCCAAGATCAGTCCCCCGTTATCAGACCCTGACTTCTGTGATTCTATTAATAATTTAAAAAGCACCAGAAACAGAAAGAAAACTGAGTTCAGTGAGGTTGACTACAGAGACCAATTGCAATGATTTTACCTCACACTTATGAACTGCATATGTCGAATAAAAAATAAAAGGCTTATAAGCAAAACATGTGCACCAACTCAATGTTTTTAATGTATTGTCTATTTATTATTTCTTATGCATCCTTACTGTGAATTATTACACATTTTGTCAAAAAGAAGGAAGGGAGGGAGGGAGGGAGGGAGGGAGGACACCTTAATTCTAGATGTTCAAAATGATTTTGTCTGTGATGATTCCTCCCATCCTATTTCATAGCCCTTGAGAAACTCAGCATACTTGTTAGATACACAAGAGCAGAAAGCAAAGAAGAACTTCTAATTATTACACAGATGACCGTGTGAAGCAATCGTTATAACAATTTGGCTCAGGTCTCTAAGCTCATTACTGGGCACGTGTCCACAAGGACCATTTGAGAATCTTTGCAGCTGAGCCAGCCAAGATGCAGAGGGACTAAAAAGTCCTTGCCACATCAGTTTTCTGGAAGAAACTAAGCAAAACACAGCCACATTTTGGAGACTGTTTAGCTTTCAACTCAAATGCGATCTATTCTCAAAAGTTGTTTCTAGACCCCAACACAGAAGGACACTTTAAGTCTTTCTGCCTGTCATAATTAGAAGCCTATATGTTTGTCTTCCCCACCAGAATACAAATTCTGCAATAGCAAGGAGTAGGTCTTATTTATCTTTGTATCTCGACTAACACCTGGAACTTAGTAGGCACTAAGGAAGGTTTCGTAGTTGGGTTTATCTCTCTTGACTGTTCTGAAGAGAAGCAGCAAAGAGGAGGCCCTGGAAGAAGTACATGAGACTGATCGACTGGAAGAGCTGAGTGATCATCCAGGTTCCACCACTTAATGTTTCCTGGGTTCAGCTTTGTTCTCTGTGAATCGGGAGAGCTCAGCTAACCTATTTCTGAGGTTCACTTTGCCATATAAGCCATTCTAGTATTGCTAACCTTTGCTTTAAAAGTCTAAAAATATTTCCATTTGTTATCTAAAAAGGAGCAGATTCCTCTAATAGGGATCTAAAAAAAAGAGACTGTGCAAAAAATAAAATTAGACCAACTTCTTACACCATACACAAGAATAAAGTCAAATTGGATTAAAGACTTAAATATAAAACTCAAAACCATGAAAATCCTAGAAGAAATCATAAGCTGTAAAAATCTCAGACATTTCTCATAGCAATATTTTTTGTGACCTATCTCCTCGAGCAAGAGAAACTAAAGAAAAAAATGAACAAGTGGAACTACATCAAACTAAATAGTTTTTGTACAACAAAGGAAACCATCAACAAAATGAAAAGAAAACCTGCTGAATGGGAGAACATATCTGCCAATGATACATCTGAAAAGAGGTTACTATCCAAAATTTATAAAGAATTTATACAAATCAACACCAAAAAAACAAACAATACAATTAAAAAATGGTTAAAGGACCTAAGTAGACAATTCTCCTGAGAGGACATACAGATGGCCAGTAGACATATAAAAAGATGTTAAACATCACTAATCAACAGAGAAATGCAAATTAAAGCCACAATAAAATTATCAGCTCACACCAGACAGACAGAATGGTTATCATCAACAAGTCAAAAAGCAAGGGTTGACAAGAATGTGAAGTAAAGGGAACCCTTTTGCACTGTTGGCAATGTGGATTGGTGCAGTCACCATGGAAAACAGTATGGAGATACCTCAAAAATTTAAAAATGGAACTGCCTATGACCCAGTTATTCCACTTCTGGGAATATATCCACAGAAACCTGAAATGGTAATTCAAAAGTATATATTAACCCCTGTGTTTATTTCAGCATTGTTTCTAATAGCCAAGATTTGGAAGTAGTCCAAGTGCCCATCAGTAGATGAGTGGATTAAAAAAGCTGTGGTACATTTACACAATGGAATATTACTCAGCCATGAAAATGAAGGAACTCTTACCTTTTGTGGCAGCATGGATAGACCTCGAGAGTATTATGCTAAGTGAAATAAGTCAGTCAGAGAAAGACAAATACCATATGACTTCATTTATATGTGGAATCTAATAAACTAAATAAACTAACAGACAAAATGGAAACAGACTGACAGGAACAGAAAGACTGACAGCTGTCTGGGGGGGTTGCATGGCTGGATAAAAAAGGTGAAGGAATTATGGAAACAAAAATCCCTCATAGACGCAGATAACAGCATGGCAATTAACAGAGGGAAAAGAGGGTGGTGAGGTAGAAGAAGGTAAAGGAAAGATAAATGGTGACAAAAAGGGGCTTGATTTTTGAGTGAGAAACACACAATACAATATACAGATGAGTTATTATAGACTCGTACACCTGAAGCCTATACAATTTTATTAACCAATGTCACCTCAATAAATTCAATAAAAATTAAGATAGATAGATAAAGTGGTCTGAGAAGATCCAGATTGGGGGGGAAGAGCTGGAGTGACTGTATTTATATCATAAGAAGAAAACCTCAGAAACCTCAGAGGGAGAAATAGTGTAAGGAATAAAAAGGACATTGCAAAAAACAAGATAAAGAAGATATTACGTAATGGTAAAGAAGTTAGTCCATCAAGAAGATATAATTCCAAATTTGTGTGCACCTAACAGAGTTTCAAAATACGTAAAGTGAAATCTGGGAGATGTGAAAATGAAACTAGACAAATCCACAGTTTAAGTCGAAGGTCCAACAATCCTCTCAGTGTACAATAGAACACGTAAAAAGAAAATAGGTAAGGGTATGGAAACCTGAATAATGTTATTAAACAACTTAATTGATATGTTTAGAATCTTCCACGCAGCAACAGAACGTAAACTCTTTTTAAGTACTCAGAACATTCCCCAAGGTAGACCACGGCCATGACCAAACCTAAAGAAATTTAAAAGAATTGAAATAACGCAAAGCATGGCCACCTGGAATCAAACTAGAAATCAATAACAGAAAAATATCTGAAAACTTCTCAAATATTTAAAAATCAAGCAAAGCATTTCAAAATAACTATGTCAAAGTGGAAGTCACAGGGGAATTAGAAAATATTTGAACTGAATAAAAATGAAAACAACAAAATTTGTGAAGTGCAGCTAAAAGAGTGCTTAGAAAAAAATTTATAACAGTAAGTGTTTACATTACAAAAAAAGAAAATCTTAAATCAGTTATCTAAACTTCTACCTGAAAAATGTATGGAGAGGGGAGAGAATGTAAATCAAACCCAAAGCAATCAGAAGGAAAAAGAGTAATAAAGAGTGGAATAGAAAGCAATGGAATTTGTAATAAACAAAAAAGAGATAAAAAGTTGAAGAATCAAAAACTGGGCATTTTTAAAATCAATAAAATTGAAAATTTTACAGCCAAAATCACCACAAGAAGAGAAAGAAGGCTCATGTCAAAAATAAAGGAGAAAGCTATAGTCTCTATAGATATTAAAGGGTGATAAAAATATTAAATGATTTTTAACAGTAAATATTCCTTTATATCTGTCTCTTTTTTAACATTTTTTTGGGGGAGGAATTAATGCATGGTGCTGTGTATGGCAATAGCTATTTAATCTCATTGTAATATGTCACTGCACAAATATACTATTAATTATTTTTATTTATTCTACAATACATTGGGTTTTTTTATTGTCTTTATTTTAGGGACTATTATAAATAGAGTTGCTATGAACATTCTTGTATGTCTTTAGGAACACTTAACAAACTCAGTTATGTTAGATATATACTTAGAAGCAGAATTTCTGAATTATTAGTTATGTATATATTAAATTATAGTATGTATTGCCAAATAACTTTTCACTGTGAGTAAATTTATATTAATTTAACCACTAACATATAAGCGTTGCTCTGAATTACATGCAGGATTCACAAAGGCTTATCTTCATTATAGTTGACAGTATTTTTAAAACTTTCTTATCGTATCTTTTTTCCATTACCACTTAGTCCACTTGTACTCCTTCCCCCAACAATCACCACACTGTTGTCCATGTCCATGACTCCTTTTTCCTTTTTGCTCAATCTCTCTAGCCCCTAACGACCTCCCTCCCCAGCCCACAGCTATTATCCTGCTCCCTATATATTAGCCTGTCTCTATTTTGCTTGTTCAGTTTGTTCATTGATTCCACATATGAGTGAAATCATATGGTACTTGTCTTTCTCTGACTGGTTTATTTCACTTAGCATGTTCTCCAGGTCCATCCATGCTGTTGCAAAGGGCCTTTTTTACAACTGAGTAGTATTCCATTGTATAAATGCCCCATAGTTGTTTTATCCATTTATGTACTGATGGACACTTGGGCTGCTTCCACGTCTTGGCAATTGTAAATAATGCTGCAATGAACATAGGGGTGCTTATGTTCTTTCAAATTAGTGTTCAGTGTTCCTTCAGATATATTCCCAAAAGTGAGATCACTGGGTCAAAAGGCAGATAAATTTTTAATTTTTTGATGTATCTCCATATTGCTTTCCACAGTGACTGCACCAGCCTGCATTCCACCAACAGTGCAAAAGAGTTTTTCCCCATTCTCCACATCCTCACCAGCACCTGTTGTTTGTTCATTTACTGATGATAGCCATTCTGACAGGTGTGAGATAATATCTCATTGTGGTTTTAATTTTCATTTCTTTGATTAGTGGCACTGAGCATCTTTTCATATGTCTATTTGCCATCCGTACGCTCTCTTTGGATAAGTGTCTATTCAGGTCCTTTGCCCATTTTTTAATTAGATCGTTTGGTTTTTGGTGTTGAGTTTTGTAAGTTCTTTATAAATTTTGGATATTAACCCTTTATCTAATGAATCAGTGAATATGTTCTCCATAGTGGGTTGTCTAGTCATATGCTGATGGTTTCCTTTGCTGTGCAAAAACTTTTTACTTTGATGTAGTCCCATTTGTTTATTTTTTCTCTTTTGTTTCCCATGCTTTGGGAAATATATTTGATAAAATATTGCTACAAACAATGCCTGAGGTTTTGCTGCCTATGTTTTCTTCTATAATTTTATGGTTTCTGGTCTAACATTTAAGTCTTTAATCCATGTCTGAGTTTCTTCTTATGTGTGGTGTAAGAAGGTGGTCTAGTTTCATTTTTCTGCACATATTTGTCCAATTTTCCCAAAACCATTTATTGAAGACAGTATTTATTCTCATGCAAAGCCCATTCTTATTTCCAAAAACT
This sequence comes from Mormoops blainvillei, assembly GCA_004026545.1. NCBI lineage: Eukaryota > Metazoa > Chordata > Mammalia > Chiroptera > Mormoopidae > Mormoops > Mormoops blainvillei. The sequence goes on along the minus strand of PVJD01003211.1, from coordinate 48,288 downwards.
GTTTACCTTTCTCAGACTTAAATATATAGCAACTTCAATGCTATAATGTGTGGGACTGGAGAGGGGGGTGAGATAAATATTAAGCTCAAATTGTTCCTTTGATTATCTTCTCACTGTCTTGAGATGAGGAAAACATACTCCCATTTCTTCCTTTTGGAGGGCTGGACCTCACAACATAACAACGGCTTTCTCTTTGTGTATTAGTTGTAGTAAAAAAATATGTACTACAAAGCTGTTACATATTTTAACCTTTTAAAACATATAATTTTAATATTTTAATCTTTTTTTATTATTGTTCAATTACAGTTGTCCCAATTTTCCCCCCATTGCTCTCCCCTGACCCACCAGTCTCCCTTCCTGCATTATCATGGGTCCTTCAATTCCCACCCTGTTGTCCACTACCATGGGTCCTTCCCACATGTTCCTTGACCAGACCCATGCCCTTCTTTCCCCCATTATCCATCTACCCCCCTGTGGTCACTGTCAGTTTCTTCCTTATTTCCATGTCTCTGGTTCTATTTTGCTCATTTGTTTGTTTTGCTCATTATGTTCCACTTATAGGTCAGGTCATATGGTATTTCTCTTTCGCTGCCTGGCTTATTTCACTTAGCATAATACTATCCAGTTCCATCCATGCTGTCGGGAAGGTGAGGATTTACTGTTTTCTTTCTGCCGCATAGTATCCATTGTGTAAATGAACCACAATTTTTTGATCCACTCATTTACCGATGGGCACTTAGGCTCTTTCCAGCACTTGGCTATTATAAATAACATTTTCTATGAACATAGGGGTGCATAGGTTCATTTGAATTGGTGTTTCATGATGTTTAGGGTATAATCCCAGCAGTAGGATCACTGGGTCAAAAGGCAGTTCCGTTTTTAGTTTTTTTGAGAAAATTCCAAACGGTTTGCCACAGTGGCGGCACCAGTCTGCATTCCCACCAAAAATGCACCACGGTTTCCTTTCTCCACAACCTCACCAGTACTTGTTGCATGATTTGTTAATGATGGTCATTAAGACCTGTATGAAGTGGTATCTCATTGTGGTTTTAGTTTGCATCTCTTTGATGGCTAGTGATGTTGAGAATCCTTTCATGTATATCTGGACCCTCTGTCTGTCCTCCTTGGAGAAGTGTCTGTTCAGGTCCTTCACCCATTTATTATTGTATATTTGTTTTCCTAGCATTGAATCATATGAGTTCTTTATATATATTTTGGAGATCAAACCTTTGTCTGAGGTATCATTGGCAAATATGTTTCCCATACATTTGGTTCCCTTCTCATTTTAAGGATATTTTCTTTAGCTATACAGAAGCTTTTTAATTTGATGTTGTTCCATTTGTTTATTCTTTCCTTTATGTTCCTTGCCCTAGGGGATGTATTGGTGAATATATTGCTGTGTGGGATATCTGACATTTTAGTGCCTACATTTTCCTCCAGGACTTTCATGGCATCATGACAAAGGGGACAGGAGCATAAAATGGAGTAAAAATAGCCTCTTCAGTAAATGGTACTGGGAGACCTGGACAGGTACATGCAAAAAAATGAAACTAGACCACCAACTTACACCACACACCAAAATAAACTCAACATGGATAAAAGACATTTTAACCATTTTTAAGTATACAATTTGGTATCGTTAATTATATTCATAGTGTTAGGCAACCATTATCACTATCCATTTCCAGAAATTGTCATCTCAAACTGAGACTGCATTCATTAAAGAATAATTCCCATTACCCTCTCCTCCCAGACCCTGGCAACCATCACTCTAGCTTCTGTCTGAATGAATCAAGAGCCTTCTCTTAAACCTCCATCACTAAATCTTCTACCTGCATTAAATTAACCTGCCTTTTCATGCCCTCACTACCAATATCATGCCAAAGAGTCATGAAGCATGTTCTTGAATGTATCCTCTGAGAAAGTTGCATATTGGTGTAACCCCCTTACTTTGGAAATTTTATTCCTTGTATATGTTGATGGCTCGTTCAAAATTTCTAAACCATTACAGGAGCATGAAACCTAGTGAATTATATTTTTTCCCTTTAATCTTCTTGTATCTCTGATGGCATTTTTGTACTGTCAGAATTTTTTCATAGAAGAGTTCCCATTAGTTCTACTTGACATAATGTGGCTGATGTTTGAACTTTCCGTTTCTCTTTGACTATTTAGGAAGCAGAATAATGTGGGAAATGTGAACTTAATATGTCTACTGTGAATCGATTGAACTGGGCTGAATTTAGTTGATATTGTGGGAGTTAACAACTCGGAATCTCTATAAATGTATCATTCCTGCTAAAGGGCATTCTTACATATTTGCACAGCACTGTTGGCCTCTCCAGTAAGCTAAAGATAATGAGAACAGGGAGTACTGTTGGAAATTGTCTCTTTGTGGTGATACATTGAGGAATTGCCCATAAATTGTGATCTATTATCTGTAACAAGTTCTTTTGAAATCTCTTTATGAGAGAAACAGATTCTTCAGTTCTCAAATGACACTCCAACCTGGATAAAGAGTGATTTATTTTCCTTCCCATAAAGTGCAGCACCTGCCTAACAGGAACAAGTGTGTAAAATTTATAATTGATCTTTTAAAATTGTGCTGTAATTTCACATTGCCAACACTGAACATTTTCCCAAAACCAGAATTGAAATTGGAAAGAAACTCAAGAGATCTTAACCCTATTATCATTTCAGGGGAAACTGCCCAAACTCCAATAGTGAACTTCCCACCAACTCTATAATAGACAAGACCAGTTTTCAAAGAGTTCAAATGATGCCAAAGAACAGCAAGTAACAACGAAAGGGCAAGTCATCATCACCTACAGCAGATGATTTGGTAGAGCAGAGGGTTTCTATGTGTGAAAATCTTTCTATGTAAGCTTGGCGAACTTGTCCTGTTAAGGGCCAAATAGTAAATAGTTTAGATTTTGTGAGCTATATAGTATCTCACAGCTACTTAACTTTGCCATTGTAGTGCAAGAGCAGTCAGAGATGATATGGAAATAAATGGACAAGGTTGTGTTGCAACAAACTATGTTTACAAAAACAGACAGTGGGCATGATCTGGCCCACTGACCATAGTTTGCGAGCACCTGCCCTACATAGTCATAAATTCTAAATTAGTTATCCATACCTTTGCTTTAAAACTTGTCCCTTGCATTAGAAGGTAACTATGCCTATAAGGAACCACATGCTATCAAAAATCCCTTAGTGTGTATAGCAGACTTGCCCCATATCCCTTCAGCCTGAGTTCTTAGGTCTACTATAGTTAGCTCACAGGCTGGCAGCATTTCACTCTCTGTGAATGAGGGTTTTCTCCAGAACTGTGAAACCCAGGTATGAAGGTGTTAATCCCTCCAGAGCAACTTCAACCATTGGAAGATGAGAGTCAATGTATAAATGGCAGCCTCCCTCTCTCCAGAGAGATGATTCTGAGGTATGCTTCACATGGTTTCTCAAAGGATCCCGGTGGAATTCAATTCCAGTTGCCTAAATCATAACCTATTGCTTACAGATACTGTATTGACATATTTCCTGTCCCTATCTCACTGCCTCCATTCTGCTTCCCGAAATCACTTCCTAAATCTACTGCTAACACTTAACATTCATGTCTTAAAGGCAACTTCTGAGGCAACCCAAATTAAAACATATAGATTCATACATTTTTCTGCTGTCCCTCTACTGCGGAAGAGACTAGAATGTATGATAACATTGGAAACGCTATCATCGGGGAACAGAAATTTTGATACCTGGGTAGAAGGCACTGAAGTGAATTGTGGGCACATCAAGTGATATGAGGTGATAAGATAAGCCATTTAGTCCAAAAACGAAGGTAACCTCCTAATTCATCACTTATTGTTTGAATATCTGACTTTGGGCATGTTACTTAAAATCCCTGAAGCTCTGTTTTCTCATCTGAAATGAGAAAATCACCTTAACTATGTTTTTTTTTTAATAAACCTTTTTTTAACAGTCTTAGATTCAGAAAAATTGTGTTCGACAGAGAGTTTCTAGAAACTCGTGCCCAGTTTCATCTGTTTTAACATATTATTATGCTACATATGTTGTAATCAATGAACCAATATTAGTACAATATTAACTGAAGTCCATACACTATTCAGATTTCCTTAGTTTTTGACCTACCGTCCTTTTTCTGTTCTGGAATTTCATCCCTTAGGCTCCTCTTCGCTATGGCAATTTCTCAGACTTTCTTAATTTTGATGACCTTGAGAAGTACTGCTCATGTATTTTCAAGAAAGTCCCTCATTTGAGATTTATTCAATAGTTTCCTCATGTTAGGGCTGGATTTATGGGTTTGGGAGGGAAGATCACAGAGGAAAGTATTATTTTTATCACAACATGCCAAGGGTAGATGTTATCAGCATGACTTTCACTGTTGATGTTGACCTTGATGACCTGGTCGAGGTACTGTTTGTCAGGTTTTGACACTATACAATTAATCTTTTCCCCCTTTTCAAAAGTGTACTTTGGAAGAAAGTCACTATGTACAGCCCAAATTTAAGGAGTAGAGAATTATGGTCTACCTCCTTGTGAGTGGAATATGTACATATATGAGGTCTGTCTGGAAAAAGTCCAGTCATAGTTAATATAACGAGAATGGTTCACGCAACATTGATGTAGCCTAACAGCCAAAGAGAATGGACTGGAATGTGAGTGCAGGACCAATGATGACTTCACTGTACAAGTCAGTGGGGGCAGTAGACAACATTGAGTGAGCATGTGTACTGTGTGGCTGTTGCATTCAAAATGACTGAGCAAGTAGAAGAACAAATCTTCATCAAACTACATTAAGCTTGAACATTTCTCCATGGAATGTGTTTGGATGATACAGAGGCCACAGCTATCAGCAACTGATGATTGGCAGCTTCATCACAACAATGCACCACTCATGCATCATATCTCCTGCATAGTTTTTTTGGTGAAACATCTCATCACCCAGGTGACTCAGGCCCTGCCCCTACAGTCCTGATTTGGTGCCCTGTGGCTTCTGGCTTTTCCCAAAACTTAAATCACATTTGAAAGGGAAGAGATTGCAGACCATTGATGAGGTTCAGGGAAATACAACAGGGAAGCTGATGGCAATTGGGAAAACTATGTGAGGTCCCAAGGAACCTACATCAGAGGGGACTGAGGCATCATTGTCCTCTGCGCAATGCTTCTTATATCTTGTATCTTCTTCAAAAAATGTCTCTATTTTTCATATTACATAGCTGGATACCTTCTGGATAGACCTGGTATTAGTAGGAAATTTTGTATATCTAAGAGATTTGTCTCTTCTCCCATTCATTTATCTATAAGACTCATAGATATTTATATTATATACTGAGTTAGAATCCAATTCTATTTCATCCATTTTGTTGCTCATTTTGTTCCTGTGTGGTCATTAGTAGTTTTTCAGTTGGCTCTTGTGTCCTTTGACAAACCCCCTTTAGTATGGGATTTTTGGGAAGCGCTTCCTCACTGTGCCACAAGACGCTGCTGAATCACCTTGTATTTTTCCTGCCCCAGTCCAGTCAGCCATTTCTCCAAGGATCCCTAGTTCTCTTCACTGGGAATGCTATTAGAAACCAAGATCTGAGTGCGAGGTTCTCATTATGTTCCTTTAGGCTTGAGCAAAATACAATAAATAAGAGCCTCAACATGATAGGCAACCCAGGGGACTACGCTTGTGCAGACCTGGCTTCCTTCTAAGAGGATATGTAGTCCTTGGGTTCTTGATTATTCGGGTTTCATAAACTTTTCCTTTTTACCCCGAGATTATAATATATTTTTTAATCCATATAAAATCTGAAATCTCTGCCATTTTTTGATGAGTTATTTCAATATGCTCATAAAGGAAAAGATGAAAGTTTTAAGACCAATTAACCTAAATTTCAACCTCCAGAAATTAGAAAAAGAAAGAAAATTAAATTTTTTCTTTCTTTCCAAGTTAGTATAAATAAGGAAGTGACAGAGGTAAGGGCTGAAATAAATGAAACAAAAAATTAACAAATAGAGAAACTTAACATGTACAAAAGTTGAGTTATTTGAAAAGATTGATAAAAGTGATAATATCCTAAAAAACTAACCAAGAAAAACAGGGAAACATAGATTACCAGTATTTAGAAAGAAAGAGGAAATATAGCTACAGATAACACAAAAATTATAGTAAAAAAATTTTTAAATAACATCATGCCAATAAACTCAACAACTTAGATAAAACAGATAAACTTCTCTCCAATTACAACTTATCAAAATTGGCATGAGGGGAAATAGACAATATGATTAAACCTATATGTGGTAAATAATCAAATTCATAATTAAAACCTCCCCCCACACACACATACACAAACTTCATCCCCAGATGGTTTCACTGGTTAATTCTATCAAATGTTTAATTTAGAAATATACATATATTTGCAACCTAAAAAAGATTCATTTTAGGTTAAGATTCATTCTAAGAGTTTAGATTTATAAAGGGAAAAAAGGAGCTAAAAGGAAGAAAATGTATTCTAATTGGAAAATAACCATTATGGAGTTTCGTGAAACTCCAGAAACTTTATATAATAGTAAAGCAAGTTGCTTAAAAGTAGAGGCACTGTTCTGTCTCACTAGCTACATGACTGGAGGACATCACTTCTCTAAGTCCTAGTTACCCTGACAACAAAATATAAATTATAATAACATTATTTACCTTATATAGTTAGCATGAGGACTGAATGAGCTAATGCATATACCACTGCTTAAATGATAAGGACCAAATGTATTTTTGCATGAACTCTCCCATGCTTTAGAAGAGGAAAGGAGGTTGTCTTTTTTTTTTGTCTTTTCTTTCCTTTACTTTTTTTTTTCTTTTCTTCACTAACCCTTGAAAGGATTCTGTCTTTGTGACCCCATTCCCAGGCTCTTGAGATAAGATTTAGAATAATGGTAGAGGTGGGGGAGGGTGGGGAGTAGTAGAGGTAGAGGGAAATAGGAGAAAAATAAACAGATAAACCGTGCAGGGACTTCAGGGAGAGTGAGAGGCAGTTGTGTGAAAGACACAAGTGCAGATGTGCTATTGGATATTTTTGGAGAGGAAAGAGGCTTTGGGGATGTGTTTAGATTTGTGCTGATGTGGCTTATGGAATGAATGCCCTTTAATGATATTGACATTTCCTTCAAATTACTTTGAGTTACTCTTCAGTGGGTTTTTTTTTAATGTGACTCTGTACAGAGACTGGACCCCATAGGACTCCAGTTTATATGTAAACTACTACCTTGGTGGTGATGATAATGAAGACATTAATGGATATTGTATGGTCCTCTTTCTATATACAAATGTGTGTGGGAGATGTAGTAACTAATTTTCCATGGGAACAGGATTCTATTTTGAGGTAAGAATATACTCAGAGAAGACAGCATGAAAAAAGAATATTCTGGGGTCTAAATGGAAAATTAATTCTATCTCTTTGAGGAATGATAAGCAAAATTTTAAGGGGCTGTCTAAGAAATATTTGTCACAATAACTTCTCTGAAGTCCCCAAGCCAGAGAACAAAAGCTAACCAGAAGCTCCTAAAACATATTTTTTCAAACATAAGAAACTACTTTCATTTAAAACAAAGCAACGGATATATAAAAGTTTTTAGATGGAAAGAAGTTTGAGGTCATTTCATTCAACTGTTTGTTTTAAAGTTGGAGGCTGACACAGGTATTCCCAGCCATAGTTAGTGGGTGAGCCACACAGCAATCAACTCTGTGATCTCTGCAGGGCGTGACCCTGTGATCCCTGCAGGGCATGTCCCTGCTTCTCTCATTGGGTTGGATGTAGCTGGCATTGTTTTTTTTACCTTTTGTTTCGTAGGACTATTCCACTGAGATACTGAATAAAACAAATAAAATATTGAAAGGCATCAAAATTCTAAAGTTGTATACCTGGGGGTACATCTTTTGCCAAAGTGTGGAGGAAACAAGAACAAAAGAAGTATCCATTCTCAAGACCTTTGCTCTTTACATCACTCTCTGGTAAATTGCTGTTGCTCTAAAGACCACCAAAAACATGTAGTTTATTTAGTTTAGGTTGTGATCTTTGAGACATGTTAGTCAACAGAGGAATCCCTTTTATTTTCTTCATACGTACCATCCAATAGCTACTGACCACATGAATCAATTTAAATTAAAGAGTAGGGTTAGCATTGGCTTAGAGCCAAGTAGACCTGGATTTGATTCTTTACAAGTTATGGGCCTTTTGCCATATCACTTTATATAAATATGTATATTTATTATTTTTATATATTTTTATTTATTTATTTATTTAAATATATAAATAATAAATATATTTATATAAATATGTATAATAAATATATAATATATAAATATATATTATATATTATAATATATTTTAATATATATGAGATTTTATATATATAATCTCATAAACCCAAAGAAAGAGCTAAGAAAACTGCAGATAATTTTTAAAGATCTTTGGAAATAAGAAGATCAATAGTAAACACAGTCCAATGAATTTATATATACAAATTTTTACTGAAAATTCAATCCATTCCAATTGTGACTAAGAGGGTTTCAATTGCCCATAATACTACCATCCCCATCCCCATTTTACATATAAAGAAATTCAGGATTTAAGAAGCTCCTAAAACATTTTAACATATAGAAAAACATACTGGGAAACAAAGAATAGGAAAAACCAATATCAGATTAAGCAACATATGTAGCAATTAACAAGATGAAACACTTAAGAAGAAACCTATGATTCCCAGTTCCTACCTATATACAATAAAAAGGGTGCAAGAGATCACACCATATCTCAAGAAGAATTAGGTCCCATGGAGTTGCCTTCAAGATGAAAATGATGCAGTAAAAACCACAGAACTGACTTGCCAGAGCTCTGAGTCCTCCACTCCAGCTTCAATCAAAGAGATGTCCTCTCATAACTTTAATTGTCTGAGAATAAAATAACATCTGAAGTTTTTTAAAATAATTCTTTGGTTCAAAAAATGTTTTTCAATATTAAATTAGGTCTACCCCTTGCTATCTCTAAAGTCCTCCCAGACCTAGATATGTTTTATGTATTGCTTTAAGCCATATTTTCCACTTAAAACCTACACAACTGATTTTATTGATGACTCACTCTTAATGTTTACATAATGAAGTTTTATTGAAGAATAACATTTTATGTGAAAGGTTATTATAAATAAATTAAGTATTCAACTGTAGAATTAGTTTTTTTTTAAAAGAACAAAATGAACCCATTGAAAACAGTAGATAGAAAAGAAATAAATGTGCTGAAGGTAAAATCATTAGCACAATGCTTTGAACAGAGTCAGTAACCATGCCTATTATCTAAGGAAAGATATGTGTAATTAATAAATTAAAATGGAGAAGATTATAGTAATTAATAAACCAAGAGCAGGATCACTGGAGTAGGTGTGTGGGTAAAAGGAAATGGGTGGGAGATAGTAAAACAGCCCAAACATTAGCAAATCTGATTAAGGGAAAATATAAATATACCCAGATAAATATCACTATTAATAAAATAAGACACAAGTGATTCAAAAGATATTTAGAATTAGTACAGAATATATTAATTTCTATGTAAGTATTATAACTTCATAAAACAAAAAGCAGAAAACATCACATTTGACATAAGAAGAAAATATATTTAGATTTTTCAAGTGAGGCTTGATGTTGTTCTAAACAGAAAATTCTCCCAATATGTGAAACAACATACTTCCAACGACCGGATTTAAGATGTGGTTTTTTCATACATCAAATTCTTTTATAGTGTTGGGATAGTTTTCAAGTCATTTCTTCTGTTCAGTATATACAAAATTTGTGACACCTTTATTTGTAAAGTAGATTCTAGTTCCACAATGGTTTACTTGTAAGTTCATCCAAGCTTTCAGGGAAAGATAATTCTTATACTACATGAACCATTCAAAGAATATTTAAAATAATGTAACACCAACATAAGAAACAACAGCAAGAGGAATTGCTTCAGTCAAGAAAGAAGATCTAAGCAAATCACTTCGGTCCATTCCTTGATCTCCTTGGATTTCCAATTAAAATGTCTTATGCATTCAGCAGCATTTTCTCAGTTACACCATCAAGAAAATTATTTGCCTCAACAAAATAGAGTTAAATGTTCACTCAGACACTTGTTCATGCCAGTGCCATGCCAACTGATACCACTTCTACCCAGAAATGCATTGTTGTGAAGCCTGCGTGGCCTTATGACTTAGTGAGTTTGACAGAACTAAGCTCATGATGGAAAGCTCTCTTCCTATAGTCACTTGTCCCAAGGTCAAGCCCTTCATATTTCTGTTTAAGATAGCCAAATAGCACTCCTCAAATTTACCAAATGTTGTGAAACTCTGATGTAAATAGCATAGATTGCTCCAGAACTGTGGTGGGGTTCTACATCAATAATCTGTCATTATAGAAAATGACAAATTTATTGACAAAATATAATGATAAATATAAAATAAAATTTATTGACAAATTAAATGACAAAAAATAAATTTGTCATTTTCTATAAACTTCATACAATGTCTTCTTTCTACCACACATATCTCTAATTCCAGATCAGATGGTCAAAGTGGTAGCACTGTTGGCATTGCAGCTGGGACCTTGTGCAAACCCTGCTTTTGCTCCAGACACTGCTTAAAGCTGGAAGCCTTCCATGTGGCTTGCTTGGTAAATAAATCAAAGCCATATTTTCAAGTGTGGAGTATGCTGCCTCCAAAATGGAAAAAAACAAATCCTACCAGTCCTCCTTAGATGTGGGGTGCAAACTCTAATAATTTATCTTTTAGTCTAGAAGAAGATTTCCTGTTATGCCCCAGACCACTGACCTTCTAAAAATTTCCATTATGTGTTGAAGCCCTAAATCTTTGTTTGGTTTTCCCTCACTCTATGAAAAGAAGCTCTGCAAAGTACTTAACACATATTGTTAATCTGGTATGATTAACATGCTCTCATCAATAAGTTGACATTTTGCAAAATGTCCAGACTGTCTGGGCAAGGTCTCCTCGGACTCTACTATGACATAGGAAAATTGGCATAGCCTGGGGCAAAATCACCAATGTGTACTCTTATCTGTCCCATGTAAATGTGAACTGCTTCTAGTCCCACTTCTTGACAGAGATGGAAAAGGTGCATCTGTCAGATCAATGGCCACAGAGCTGAAGAAAAAATATCACTTCTGAAACCCACCATTCATTCAAAATATTTTTTTTTTAATACTGAGAACTATTCTTGGCCTTCCACCTATCTTGTTCCTGAGAACACATTAGTCCATCTCGTATCTCCATAGCTCTCTATAGTCCAAAGCTTCTAGCTATCATTCCAAGTATTTTGATTATTATAGCTGTGCCACCCTGCTTTTCTCATTGTTAAGCACTGACACGTAACTGCTATTACTTTGGAATTTATCAAACATATTTCTATCACAGATATCAGTTCTCTAATATCTCCTATGTCAACCTTGATTTACAGAGGAAAACCACAATGAACTAAATAATCATGTTAGTATAATCTTACCAGCTTATTTCTTACTGTTTTAGTGAATGGAATGTCTTCAGAGCATTCTCACAGAAAACAAACAACTCGTGGATTTTCTGGCATTATGTCTGATATCCACTCTAGTGTGTCTATTTCTTTAGGACAGTTAATCCCTTTGTCTATATTTATCTTAGCATATCTGGCTTTTCTATTTTACATGGTGTGGGCAATTACTTGTTCTAAGCCTCTAAGAGCAAACCCGGAAGGTGTAGCAACATATCCAGGAGTCCTCTCTGGGATGCTAAATCTGGGCGCATGTACCCATATTAGTAAAATCTGTCTTATACAATTTATGTTTTGTTCCTCCTTAATCCAAGTTATTAAGGATCCAATCCCAAATATACAGTTCCGGCCCCTGCCAGTACATGTTGGTTACTGCATTTCTTTCTTCTGCCTGTAGCAGGCTCAGAACTACCCCAGCTGGATTACATGGTAACTTGACCCAATCTATTGGTCTGTTAACCAGGAGGACAATTGGGATAGATCTTAAAGGAACATGATTTGTCTTGCAAGGCAGATGTCTCTGCAACATCTTTAAACAAACTGGGAGCGCTAAACTTTAATTAGGAGAAGCTCACAGAAACTCAGAGATTCAATGTTTCTGAGCATTCCTTGTCAGTGGTGATTAGGAGGGAAAGAGCGAATGAATAGATTACAAAAGGACGTGAGCAATCGTTCAAGCAAAAGCCTCTATATTGCCTTCAAGCAAGTGGAGAGAACTAGGCTTCAACTGGAAAAAGTGCTAGCTCTTACCTCTGTAGGCCCACACAGCCCAGGAAATTCCAGGCACATCAGCACATCAACTCAAATATCTAGATACCAATTAAACTGTTAATGTTCTTTACTGCCAAACTGGGGCTACAACCTTGACATAACAGATTTGCTAAGGTTGAAAATTCAAATTTTCCTAGACCTCTACAACTCTTACAATTAATACACATATACACATACATATATACACATTTACATACATCTATATAATTAATATATAATTAAGAAAAGAAAGAAGTCTAAAATTAAATCATGAGCTGATGGAATAAATTATATGATCACTTTCCTTCTACAAGTATGGCATATTTTCAAAATTAATACATGAATAAATTATTAAGTGAATGATTATTTTTTATTTATCTGTGCCTGAAAAAAACTTAGCTGATCATATATCCTACAGTGACTCAACAAAAGAAATTTTTTTTAAATTCTGAGGATTAAGGTTAATCTAGCAAATCCAAATGTAAAAGGTCCTAGTATTTGTTTTCTTAATTTTCTTAATTTTCTTAAGTTTTTTAATATCCTCTACCATTCTAAGCCACAAGTATGTAATTAGAAAACCAATTACTGGTTAATTTGGATATTTCAAATCAATGCATGGAGTAAAACTACCATGTAATTATGCTAAAGCATAGATGAAAATATTTTATACTAGTCCATTCTTCTGCTCATGTGTCCTGTTACATTCTTTAGAGCAGGCCCTGCCAATAGTCCTTGCCTTTCACCTTCCTTTCTTTAACCTTCAGATAAAAAGTATGTCCTTTTTGTGAGAGCCATTTGATGTTCAGAGGACTCAGAAAGCCTTGTGAAGTGACTTTGAAAACTCTTGAGATCTTTTATACCACTTTAGGTAGTTGTTCCTACCAAAAGGAATTTGAAATCTCTCTTCTGCAAATAATCACTTTCCTTAGTTCACAAGTCCAACCAGTAAGTTTAAAATGCGTCAGGGATTTGAAAAATTCAAAGTCAAATTCCCTGATAGAAACCAGTGTGATCAAATAGAGAGGTTCAAGATTCTAATCATTTTTGATACCTAGATGAAACATGACCTTGAACAACTTAGTTAACTCTTTGATTACTTCATTTTATAAAGCTAAGAGAAAGAAATACTTGATCTCCAACTTTGCAAGAGAAATGAGATTGTCAGAAGCAATAATTGTCAGAAGTGAATGCACACCTCAAAGATGGCCTACAAATCCATAATTTCTAATTTACTTTTCAAATCCAAGCACAATTCTTTGGTCTTATATGGCCCCAAGAAAATAGAGCAGCATTTGTAGAGTTAACTATTAAGATTTGAGTGGCATGCAGCTGCAAGCTAATTACCAATAATTTTTGTAAATATTTTCCCCCTCAGAAACCTACCATAGTCATGATGGAAAAGAAGGAGACACTAAGACTGATCAAAAAACATCCTTAGACGCCCCCTCTCAGAACTATCTGCCTACTACTTTCCCTACCAAATTCCATCAATTAAAGTTAGTTTGGGTTAAAAGCTCCTCTTCAGGGCAACAAATGATTATTAAATATAATAGTCATTTATTCCTTAATGTTAAAAAACACACTAAGTTTATATAGACTCCCAGTAATTGGGAGTTTTTATTAAAGTGAAAATGAGGAAAAGCAATCATGGAAAATGAATCACTTAGGGAGGGAGGAGGAGAGCAGACTATATTAGGGCTAAGAGGCTTGCTGCATGTTCCACCAGGGGGACATCTAGCACCGGAAGGGCAGGATGGGGTACGGAAATAGAAAGAGAAAAGGAGAGAAGAGGCCCTAGGTTGCCAGGTAAGTGCCTCAACATTTACTCGTGGGTAATCTTACTGGAGGCTTATCTGACTAATGTCTTGAATAGAGTAATTTCGACTTGCATGGAAAATTACAGTTTTCTGTTTGCCATAATTTACTCCAGCCTCCCCTTTCAAACCTATATTGTCAGTCAGTTGCCTCCTGACAAAAAATTAAAAAATAAAAATAATAAATAAAATGTAGGTCAGGTTCCTGTTTTCAGGACTCACACTCTTTCTATTTTGTTAAGACATCTACTCAAGTGAGCAACTAGAAATTGTTCTTTTTGAGTTAGATTACCAAGATTTATATAATTCATTCAGAATAAAACAGCTTTATTTGGGTCTTTTTCAAGTAGACAAGGCTATTAGACATAAGAAGCAGTCATTATAAAGAAGAGTCAGTTTTATATAGAAAAGCAGAATGACCACTGACAGGAGATGATAGAACATAAATGAGGTTGACAGGTTAATGTGTATGTTAGTTAGGATTTAGTCAGGAGACATAGTAATGAGCATGAGAAAAGTTTAGCATAAAAAATTATTATCATGGAATTGTAATAAATAAAGAATCAGTTAATGAGTTAAGAGAACTCTTGAGGGCACAGGAATAGCAGGTATAAGGGGCAACCAGTATTCTTTTTTTTTATTATTATTGTTGTGTAAGTACAGTTGTCTCCATTTTTCCACCACCACTTTCCTCCGCCCCACCCACCCCCAGCTCCCACCCTCAATCCTTCCCACCTTTGGTTTTGTCCATGGGTCCTTTATACAAGTTCCCTGATGACCCTTCCCCTTCTTTCCCCCACTGCCCCCCATCCTCCCTCTGCTCTGGTTACTGTCAGTTTATTCTTTATTTCAGAGCCTCTGGTTATATTTTACTTGCTTGTTTCTTTTGTTGATTAGGTTCCACTTCTAGGTAAGATTATATGGTATTTGTCTTTCACTGCCTGGCTTATTAAACTTAGCATAATGCTCTGCAGTTCCACCCATGCTGTTGCAAAGTAGCTCTTTCTTCTGTGTAGTATTCCATTGTGTAAATATACCATAGTTTTTTGATCTACTTATTTACTGTTGGGCACTTAGGTTGCTTCCAACTCTTGGCTATTGTAAATTGGGCTGCTGTGAACAATGGGGTGCATAAATTTTCTTGAAATGATGTTTCTGAATTCTTAGGGTATAAGCCCAGCAGTGGAATTACGGGGTCAAAGGCAGTTCCATTTTTAGTTTTCTGAGGAAATTCCAAACTGTTTTCCACAATGGCTGCCCCAGTCTGCATTCCCACCAAGAGTGTACTAGGGTTCCCTTTTCTCCACAACCTTGCCAGCACGTGTTGTTTGTTGATTTCTTTATGATGGCCACTCTGACTGGTGTGAGGCAGTATCTTTTTGTGGTTTTAATTTGCATCTCCCTGATGGCTACTGATGCTGAGCATCCTTTCATATGCCTCTGGGCCCTGTGCACGTCCTCCTTGGAGAAGTGTCTGTTCAGATCCTTTGTCCCTTTTTTAATTGAATTGTTTTTCTTCCTGGAGTGGAGTCATATGAATTCTTTATATACTTTGGAATTCAAACCCCTGTCCAAGGTATCATTGCCAAATATATTTTCCCATATGGTAGGTTTCCTTTCCATTTTTCTGATGTTTTCTCTAACCATACAGAAGCTGCTGATTTTGATGAAGTCCCATTTTTATTCTTTCCTTTACGTCTGTTACTCTAGGGGACATATCAGTGAAAATATTGCTGTGTGGAGCCCAGGCTGGTGTAGCTCAGGGAACTGAGCATCAGCCTACGAACCAAAGGGTCGCCGGATTGATTCCCCAGTCAGGGCACATGCCTGGGTTGCAGGCCAGGTCCCTGGTAGGGGGTGCACTACAGGCAACCACACATTAATATTTCTCTGCCTCTCTTTCTCCCTCCTTTCCCCTCTGTCTAAAAATAAAACTAAATAAAATCTTAAAAATAAAAAAAGAAATTCAACTTACTTTAAAAAACTAAAGAAAATATTGCTGTTTGGAATATCTGAGATTTCCTGCCTATATTCTCCTTGAGGACTTTTATGGTGTCAGAACTTATATTTAAGTCTTTTATCCACCCTGAGTTTATTTTTGTGTGTGGTGTAAGTGGGTGGTCGAATTTCATTTTTTTGCATGTAGCTGTCCAGATCTCCCAATGCCATTTGTTGAAGAGGCTATTTTTACTCCATTTGATGCTCCTGCCCCTTTTGGCAAATATTAATTGACCATAGATACTTGGGTTTATTTCTGGGCTCTCTGTTCTGTTCCATTGATCTATGTGTCTGTTCTTATGCCAGTACCAGACTGTTTTGATTACAGTGGCCTTGTAATATAATTTGATGTCAGGTATTGTGATTCCCTCCCACTTTGTTCTTCTTTCTCAAAATTGCTGCAGCTATTCAGGATCATTTATGGTTCCATATAAATTTTTGAAATGTTTGTTCTGTATCTGTGAAGTATGTCATTGGTATTTTATAGGGATTGCATCGACTCTATAAATTGCTTTAGGTACTATGGACATTTTGATTATGTTAATTCTTCCAATCCACGAATACCGTATATGCTTCCGTTTATTTGTGTCTTCCTTAATTTCTTTCTTCAGTGTTGTGTAGTTTTCTGAGTATAGGTCTTTTACCTCCTTGGTTAGGTTTATTCCTAAGTATTTTATTTTTCTTTGCTATAGCAAATGGGATTTTTTTCCTAATTTCTGTTTCTGATATTTTGTTGTTGGTGTACAAAAATGCCTTTGATTTCTGAATATTGACTTTGCATCCTGCTATTTTGCCAAATTCACTTATTAGGTTGAGTAGTTTTTTGGTGGAGTCTATAGGGTTTTCTATGTATACTCTCATGTGATCTGCAAACAATGACAGCTTTACTGCCTCCTGTCCAATTTGGATACCTTTTATTTCTTTCTCTTGTCTAATGTCTGTGGCTAGGAATTTCAATACTATGTTAAATAGAAGTGGTGAAAGTGGACATCCTCATCTTGTTCTGATCTTAGTGGGAAATTTTTAGTTTTTGCCGGTTGAGTATGATGTTGGCTGTAGGTTTTTCATATATGGCCTTTATTACATTGAGGTATGCCCCCTTTACTCCCACTTTACTCAGTATTTTTATCATAAATGGGTGTTTTACTTTATCAGATGCTTTTTCTGCATCTATTGATATGATCATATGATTTTTGTCTTTCCTTCTTTTTTAGGTGATGTATTACATTTATTGATTAAACTGAAATAGAATACCCCCCAAAGTGCCTTCCTCTTTAGGGCTGACATCCAATAAATTCAATCCTCATGGGAAGGAGCAAGCCCATGGCTCTCTGGGTGCCTCGTCAGCGGAATTTACTGAAAATCTGCCCTGTAGGGCACCAAGGGCATCTGTTGGCTTGTGGACCCTACAGGAATTGGGAGCTGGATGCAGCCTTCCCTGTAGAAGCACAGTGCAAGATAAAACCACAACTCTACAGGATCCCAGAGCTAGAGAAAGCTCTTCCATTGCAAGAGTTGAGTACTGAAGATAGTGTATCTTGAAGGAGGACAGGGTTAGAGAAAACTATGCTGCTGCAGGTGAGTCCTGGAGAAACCACATTCTGCAGGAGTCCAGCCCTGGAGAAAATACACACCGGAGATATTTACGGAGGCTGGCAGGTGAGTACACAAAGGATGCCATAGTAAAAGCCCATTCACCAGCAGGGCATCAAGAGGCCTTGGGTGCATGATGTCCATAATGTCACTAGGCCAGAGTTAGGGCTGGAACCTTTCAAAATGACTGTGTACTCTGGGCACATAGCTAGGGTGCTGCCCTAGATGCTCCCCACACACAAGCATACTGCTGGTAAATCCACGAAAAGGAAGCCAGCAGCTGTGGCTAAACTTGGAAACCACTCCCTCCTGCAATGTCCCCCCAGCCCCCTCTACTGGAAAAGCTTGCTTCTTCTGATTATACTTGCTTCTTAGGAGAAATGCTCCATTATTGGTGGAGAAGGTAATGAAGGGTGAATGTGCAGCTCAGAGGCAATAAACTGATAATTGGCATAATGCATCATAAAGGATCATAAAACTCAATTAAATATATCTATAAATAGTAACACCAATACCAATTACATAGTCCTGAGATAACTTGGAAAGTTCTAATTAAGATATAATCTG
Organism: Mormoops blainvillei; assembly: GCA_004026545.1. NCBI lineage: Eukaryota > Metazoa > Chordata > Mammalia > Chiroptera > Mormoopidae > Mormoops > Mormoops blainvillei. Next base: position 29,997 of record PVJD01003211.1, on the reverse strand, counting down.
GAATAGGTAATAACTAACATTATTTACAGTTTTATTCATTGTAAAACCTGCATTGCTCTCCCAATTCACCAATTGAATTTAGCAAATGAAAATGGCAAAATTAAAACCCATTATTGGTCACAATGTCAAAATTTTCCTTCCTCATTTATTCAATCCTCATCCCCCATAACCCTAAACCATAGAGTTGCACAGGATTCTTTTTATTCCATAGCCCTTCTGTTCCCAGCACTCAGTGAATCACCATCGCAATTGTTTATGTTAATTTCTACTACCAACAGTCAGGAATCACCTAACACCATTATTTGGGTAATAGCTTTCTGGTTATGTTTCTATCTTTCCATTTTTACTATAATATATTGTATAATAATTATCACATGTTAATAGATGTAAACACTTTTGGGTATATCACATGTGTTTCAAAAAGTAAATAACTATATTCTGTTTGATCAAATTAAACTTTCTTAGATTCAGAAAAAAATGTTTGACATCTATTAATCCCAAATGATTTCTTCAAGTTATTTTATTAAACAGACCTTTCTGTTTTTATGAGCAAGTTGCATCTATCTATAGGGTAGTGCTTTTCACCTTTATCCAATGTTCCCACCCTGTTTCATAAAGCAAGAAACTGATGGTTTACTCCCCTGGAACAGAATGGTCTCTATGTACTCTTTTGTTTATCTTTTCGGTACAATTGTAAAAAGGAACCATGGACACTTGGTTCAATGCCTTCGGGATACTCTTTTTGGAAAAGTGTGCCATTGGGATGCATATATTCTCTGCTTCTCCTGACAGTAAGTTTATAGAGGCATAATTTGCTGTTCTGGTTAATGCATCAATGCACTGGGATGAAAAGCAATATAATAAAGTATAAGCAAGTACACTTGTCTGTAGATGTAAACCATTTTCTACAATTCAGTTTTTACAAAATTGAAATTTACAAAATAAAATTTGGTCTTCATCTTGTTTACTCACATATTTTATGTTCATGACTCCAAATTCTGGAAGGGGGGTGAATAATGTCATTTAGTTCTCTCCCTAATTCCCACCCCTGTGCATGATATGGACCACTGGCAGCTGGAGCTCACCCCATGGGTTAGTCACATCACTGGTGCCCAAAGAGGTGAAAGTGACTTCTTCAATTATGTACCCAGCTAGTGAGAGAATTGTTTATGAGATCCAAATTTATGAAACTCAATTGTAATGCTACTGGTAATAAACAAAAGTTACTTTCCTTTGGGGGTCATTGAAGTCCCTTTGAGAATCTGGCAAAAGCCAAGAACTCTCTCTTCTAAAAAAATCACATTATCACATGTACGCAAATGTTTGCAGCAATTTCAGGTTTACAGACCCCCTAAAACTGACCCTCAGGTGTTCCCTGGGGCTCAGGGTAGACACTTCAAACTAATTCTTATGTTTATTCCTTTTTAACTTATAGTTACACTTTTTCTCCTATTCTAATTTCATTCCCTTCTCTGAAAATCTCATTCTACAGTGTCCACTGATTTTGGTATTTTATTTAAAATTTTAAATAATTAATTAGCATGCTTTCCATGTCCATGTTTTTAGTTCTAAATGGTATTATCTGTCAAAACAACTAATACCCGTTCTAAGGCAGCATGACACAGCTATTATATTATGTACTAATTTACCTATAAACACAGACTCCTGAAACTAGATTTAAACAGAGTTGAACTGAGTTGAATTTTATTTTTTATTCTGAATGAATTTTAAAAGTTGAAGTGATGCCTTTAAATCACACAAAAATGCACATAAATTTAATAATGCATAGGTCTGAATCCACATATGAAATTGATCATGAATGATCATGTCAATTTTTGCATATAATTAAACATGCAAATTAAAATTATTCATATTATGCAATAAGAACATAATAGCATCTGTCATCCTCTTCATGTAACAAGATGTTAAATGCAGGTTTCACCCAAAGACCAAGGGACAACAGATACTGCCTTCCAAAGAAAGTGCTAGACCATATGTGGAATTCAAAAAGGAGATGTCTGGAAACAGTTTTTAAACCTCATTCCCCCACTCACAATACTTACATTTCAAAATTAAATGTTGGATATTGAAGAATTCTTTTATTGGGGAGAGAGGAATTTTGGAAAGAGCTTACCCCCCAAAAGGAAGAGAACAGATGTATTTCGTTTTTAGCTTAAATCATGAGAAAGGGGCTTTATGGGTCACCTTAGAGGATATAGTCAACAGGTATCTTTTTCCTTCCTGAAAGATCTAAGGCGTAAGAGGTACAGAATCAAAGAAAAATTGCTGGATCTTGGATGCTCTGCATTAGGTGAGTTTTTCAGAGCAAAGAATGTGTGCGTGCCCGGGGTTGACTGGATGTGGGGTGCTCATGGGAGAACCAGTGCTCAGTCTCATCCCTGTGAGGGCTGGATGGCTCTGCTTCAAAATTCTGCCAAGGGCATAGAGTGCTTATGCCAGGTCAGGTGATAGCCATCAAATGAGAATTTCCTTGACCCCCTTTCTTCAACTTTCTCCTTGTATGCAATCCGGGTAGGGTAAGAACGGAAGTGGGGAAAGAGCTAAGAGAAGATGCTGACCAAGTTCCTTTACCCAGCCAGAGACCTTATACATGCAATGGGTCCAGACCAGGGGAACAGAGACTCACCTTTAGATGGCAGGCACAGTTGTGTGTACTATGTGCTATTTGACATTTCAGTCTCTGAGTGAAACCATTTACATTTGCTAGGAGAACCCAGAATACCCAGCACACATCCTTACATTTAATCCTAAACAAGAGGAACAAGGGAAAGTGGGAGCCAAAACGATAAACCTGTTTATGATTAAATCCCTCAGGAAGTGTTTATTCAATACTTATTAAATATTGTGTAACCAAAAGAAATAAAATTTATTTTTGAAAAGTTATGAAGATTACATTAAGATATAAAATTGGTCTCACAGTGCTCTAGAAATATGAAAACAGAAGTAAAGATAAGTATCTGCCAGAAAGAAAAAAAAAAACACATAAATAGTGGACGACAGACTGGTTAGTTTGTACTATTATCTTGATAATAGTACAATTATCTTGTCCTCATATGCTTTAAAACATATAAGTTTAATATGGCATGCATAAACTCAGAAGAAAATTAAATATCATTATGATTATCACCAAGGAAGCCTGCCAAGGCACCAAATAGGCTGAGACATGAAACCAAACCCTGTGTTTAATGTCATGATGATAAAAGAAAAAATCAGTAAGTAATACGAACCTAATATCTATGGGTAGATGTTATTGCAAGATCATGCTGAGGGAGGTATTAACAGGATAAAGAGAAGAAACACAAGAGTAAAAGGTTGTTTGGGTTGGATTGGGTTTGTATGTAAAAATGTTAGAGCCAGGTTTTCAGCTTAGGAATGTCTCAAGTAGTGAGTTCAGTGACGTGATGGTAAATGTTTACAACTGGTTCTCCAGGGATGGCAAAAAAGACCCTGGTTTGTTTTTTGTTGTTGTTGTTGTTGTTGTTTTGCTTTACTTTCTTTCTTTCTTTCAATTTTATTTTGTATTGGTTTCAAGCTTTGTATTGGTGTACAGCTTGGTAGTTAGACAATCATCTACTTTACATAGCATTCCCCTCAATGTTGCCAGTACCCCAACTGGCACCATCCTATGCATTACTTACTTCCCCATGACTATTTCGTCACCACCAGTTTTTCCTTGTCCCTTCACCTCTTTCACCCAGTCTCCTAAACCCACTACCCTCTGGCAACCACCAGTTCATTCTCTGTGTCTATAAGTCTGTCTCAATTTCATTTGTTCATTTAATTTGTTCTTTAGATTCCTCATACAAGTGAATTCATATGGTATTTGTCTTTATCTGACTGACTTATTTCACTGAGCATAATAACCTGTAGGACCATCCACGCTGGTACGAAAGGTAAGATTTCATTCTTTTTATGGTTGAGTAGTATTCCATTGTGTAAATGTACCACCACATTTTCATTCACTTGTCTATTAATTGGCACTTAGGTTGCTTCCATAGCTTGGCTATTGTAAAAAACACTGCACTGAATATAGGGATGCATATATTCTTTTGAATCAGTGCTTCGGATTTCTTTAGATAAATTCCCAGAAGTGGAATCACTGGGTCATACGGTAGTTTCATTATTAATTTTTTCACTCCATACTATTTCCCACTATGGCTGCACCAGTCTGCATTTCCACCAACAGGTGCACAAGGGTTCCCCTTTCTCCACATTCTCGCCATTCATGCTATTCGTTGATTTATTGATGATAGCCATTCTGACAGCTGTGAGGATATCTCACTGTGGTTTTAATATGCATTTCTCTGACAATTAGTGACGTTGAGTATCTTTTCACATGAAAAGTGCTGGTTTGTAAACTTGCTGATGTCCATGGCATAACTACTCCCACTATGGCTGATTTCAAGCTACCAATGTGAGATCACTGAGCACAAAAATGATAAGACATGCCAGTATCTCACCCATTATTTCTACCTTATAGGTCATAGGAGAAAATTGTCATAGATAGTAGCAAATGTAGCAAAATAAGTAGAAAGTCATAAATTTTTGAATATTTATTGCCTTCATTTTTAATATTTAACTATAAGTGTATATAGTTTAGTTTTAATTATTGCTGTGTTCAACAACCAACACAGTTTCTGAAATTTTTATAATAGACCTTTGCGAGCCAGCCCAAGCCAGCTCCAGCACACCCTTGAGCTCGGGTGTGGTGTTTCTCCTGCTGACTCTGGGCAAAGATAGTGAAAGTTAAAAAAAAATCCAAAAGTTTTTCGCCAAAATCCAAAGGCTTAATAACACACTCTGCAGATGAGGCTATGAGAAAACTAACACTCTAACACATTGTTTATAAGAGTGCAAAATGGTGTAACATCTATGACTGGGGCTTGGCAGTACATAACATAATAATATAGGTATTTTTGCCCTTTGCCCCAGCATTACACTTTGAGGCATCTCCCCTAAAACTACACCTCCACAAGAATAAAAAATACGTCCAAAGTTATTCATGGAGCCATTAGTTATAATAACAAAATTTTGGAAACAACCCAAATTTCCATCAGTAAGAACTGGTTTAACAATCTATGGGGCACCCTCACAATGAAATGCTTTGCAGTTACAAAGAGAAGAAAAATCTCTTTGTGCTGATTAAACTGATCTCCAAGGCAGATTATTAATTCAAAAAAAGGAAGATGCACAATAGTACCTGATAGCACACTGTATGTAACAAAAGAGAGAAATGGAGAATACAAATATATATGTATTTTTTTCCAAAGAGAAACACTGAATGGATAAATGAAAAAGTATTTTTAGGGATCTTGGGTGAAGGGGGATTAGGATGAAAAATATAAAAATAGAAATGGAAGTTCTCTGAGTAAATCTTTCAAAAAACATTTTTCTTTTGAACCATGTAAATGTTTTATATATTCAAAATATCAATTTAAAAATTTTTCAAAAGTAAATCCTGACATTCAAAACAAACTAAAACAAATGGGCTTAACAGAGAATATTTTACAGGTGATTTTTGAATCCTACACTCTGACCTACATCATTTATGGAACATATTCTAAAAATAAACCAAACTGCAAAGAAATCCTAACCTTTACTCAGCAGTTGTACTGTTAAAACTCATTAGAATTGCAGTTTTCCAGTGTTTGAATGTATGTTGCAAAGTAAGGTAATTAAAGAAACCACTGAGTGCACTGAATATTAAATTTGAATTGGAAATGTAGATACCAATATAAACTTGTGGCTTTTAAAAAATATTTCAAAGCTCAACATAAGAACCTATGAGAGTAATGCCTCTGAACTGTATGTTTTAAATGGTTAAATGGTAAATTTTGTGTTATATAGGGGGTATCACAATTTTATTTTAAAGTATATTTTTATATATATTTTATTAAAAATATATGAATATATACTATATAAAATTATATATTTTACATGTTTATATAAATATATAATTTTTATATATTATATATTTATGTATATATTAAAAATATAACAAAAGAGCCTTAGGGTGTGGAAAGGCAGGACCGATTTTCGTTCAGAATGAGGTTGAGATCAGAAGACCTCTGGACTCATGGACTTCACCCATGGCCTGAAGGTCTTATTGGACGAATGTCTAGGGAAATGAGCCCTAGAACTGGAGGCTATCCAGGGGTACCCCACCTACCTATGTAGGGTTCTACCCAGAAAAGACTTTCTAGAAATGGTCACCAAACACTACCAGACTGTACTCTCCCCTCCTCCATGTTTGGTGACCCCTAAACTATTGCTCACCTGCTAGTTTCTTTCTCCAATGGTGTTTGGAAGGACTGGCCTACAGAAGTCCTCTGTGTTAAACAAGCAGCAGGGGTGAAAAGGAGGCTTAAAAAACACTAGCATTATTCCTAATGAGAACATTTAGTGGCTTAGGCAATGCTTTTAACAGTAAGAAAGAAGTGTACGCCTTGCCTGTGTGACCTCTCTTCACTTCTGATATATGGCGATGTTTGATTTGACAACTGCAGCACATACAATTAGCATCAAATCTGAATGTTTCCTTTAGCTCCCATTAACAACAAAAATCACTCAGTTTAACTTATCTGTGTCTGTGTGCCTGCGTGTGATTCTGCTACCAAATACCCACTAACACACACTTACTTGCTGTACCTCAGATCAAGCAGGACCCAAAGAACCCTAAGAATAATTTCAACCTTGAGCTACGATGAACATAAGAGTCCAGGAAGCAAACCAATGTTTCTATGGCGACTTAACTGTTAGTTTTATTTTGAATCCACATTAGTTTGAAAGAAATAGGAAGCATTGATACCTAGTGAAGTAGAATTTGGAATGCTGAGTAGTTTGGTCAAATTAATTATTTAATCTCCCACTCTCAACATAATTCTTTTGTTTTCTATTTTCTTACCTCAAAGTATCAAAGAAGAATGCATTCCCTCAAAATAAAGGAAGTCACAAAAATATAAATCTTTCATTTAAAAAATGTTAACCTGTTCTGAAATGTTAAGGACAAAGCTATACTAAATATTAACTGAATTTGGCTCTCCTTGACATAATTTTGGACAGCTGAAATGAAACCGACTGACCGTGGGTGAAGGAACATACACAGCAAGGCAAATTTCATTAGTCTCCTGTTCGAATCTGTGTCGTCACAGACACTCTTGGTAATGTCTCTTTGGTCACAGGAACAAGTGACTCAGAGTGGTATCTTCCAGCATGTAAGAGGTTGGCTATACCTATAAATTATTGCCTGCTCATTTGGTTTGCAGATTCTGACAATGTTAGTGACAGGCATGTCATGGGGTGTTAGCCACAACTGTGAGAACTGCCACCAAGTTGTTTCATCTCTTAGAGTCTGTCAGCTCCTTCAGGCTGTATAAACACTGGCTTTAGCTGAGCAGGTCCCAGACGTGCTTTCTAGAGTGGGACCAACAACCTTGAATTAAAGGTGACAAAATGTCTCCACCGACACCAATCTCCCTCAAAACCATTTCTTTGATTCAGCCTATCAATCTTCTTGAAATTTCTAGCAAAATGAATCTCCTAGGGTGTCTGTACATGGCGGTTTGATGGTGTATGTTTGCTGTTTTCTTCAATCAGAACTGATGTTATCATTTTAGGGAAATGCAGGTACATAAGAATCACAAGGCATACAGTCGGAAATCTCTTTAGAGATGATCTTGTCATTTATTCACGCTACTTTGTCTTTGCAGGAATGAATTTTAGAAGGGGTAATTTTATGTTGGGGACAAGTTAGGGTGTTTTTGCTTTTCCTTTTTTGGAGAAACTTCAGACTTACAGAAAAATTTCAGATATAGCTAATATGCCTTTTCACAAGGCTTACCAATTGCTAACATTTTGCTATATTTGTTTTCCTATATATGCATATGCAATACATATATAATTGTTGTTATTAAAACTAATTTAAAGTTGTAGATAACATGACTTTTCCCCCTAATAATTCCTAAATGTTCTTTCATATATCTTCTGAGGACAAGGGAATTCTCTTATACAGCCACAGTAAAATAATCAAATTCAGGAAATATAACATTGACGTACTGTTATTAACAGTCACATTCAAATTTTATCGGCAATGTCCTTTACAGCACTTGTCCTCCATGATCTAATTGGGGATCACATGTTGTATTTGGTGGGCATGTCTCTCTGCCTGCCTTTATCTTTCATGACACTCATAAGTTTGAACAGTATAATGTTCTTCACTTTGGGTCTGTCTCCTATTTCCATGTGGGAAGACGGGTTATGCCTTTCTGATGCATCCTTCTTGATGTTTCGCTTCAGGAAGCAGCACCTGGTGTCACTGTGAGCTATAACTGATGGTGTTAACTTTGTTCACTTGGCAAAATGGTGTCCACTGGGTTTCTCCAGACTAAAATCTCCACTTTTCCCCTTAACATTAGTAATTAATGTGTGGGAGATACTTTGAGACTGTATAAATATTCTAGTTCTCATTAATCTACCCAGAAGTTTTAGTATCCATTGATGATATTTGCCAGAATTAATCTATGCTGATTGCAAACATTAGGCTTCTTTTGGTTGTCACTGTACGCGAAGCAAGAGTTTCACCTGATCCCTCACTGATGTGATGCTTTCTTTTTAAATTTGTTTATTTCTTCTTTATGAAACATTATGTTGTTACATATCAACTATGGATTCCTTTCATGATTACTTTGGCATACAAAATGTCCTAGATTTGGTGAATGGGAGCCTCTTCAAGCTGGCTTTCTGTGTCCTTTTGAAATGTCCCCACAATTTTTTGAGCACTTTCTTATTTTTTGATATAATTATATGTTCCAAGTTTATTTTTGGGCTTTCCTTGCCCTAACCCTGGAATAAGACATTCCTTAAAAAAAAGAAAAAAAAATGCCCCTGGCTCTATTTCGAAATGGTATTTGAAATCAAGACCTTGGTATTTGTCCAAATCTTGGTGGTACAACAGAAAACCCTTGTTGTACATTGAAACATGCTACTCACAGGGAAACAGGTTCTGCACTCCCCACCCCTCACCCCAGTCAACAGGCATGTGTATCAGGAGAGGTGGCTGGTTTCTTCTCAGGCATTCTGTGTACTTTTGTTTACCCACACTGTACTTGCAAATCCCCTACCTTTAAACCCATTTAAAAGCAGGGCTATGTGAGAAGGCCCAGTACTTTCATGCAGGGGCAGGGAGCGTTATCCTGCCAATCCTAACTCTAGCTTGCAGGGAAACACAGGGACCAATCCTCGAGAGGAAGACTGGCCAGACTTTCTTTTTAAATTGTGGTAAAAAATACATAACCATTTTTAAGTGTACATAGAATTCAGTAACCTTACACACTTACAGTGTTATACAATCATTGCCACTGTCTAGTTCCAGAATATTTTCATCAACTCAGACAGAAATCCCATAGGTATTAAGCATCCCCCAAACCACCCATTTCTCCCTCCCCCAGCTCCCAGCAATCACTAATCTGCTTTCGGTCTCAATGAAAGGGCCTATCCTGAATATTTCATATAAATGGAATAACATAACGTGCCCTTTTTGTATCTTCTTTCACTTAACGTAATGTTTTCAAGGTACATCCAGTTGTAACATGTATCATTGTTTCATTCTTTTTATGAAAAATGATAGTGCATCATATGGGCACACCACACTTTGTTTATCCATTCACCAATTGAGAGGTGTTTGAATTGTTTCCATATTTGGCTATTGTGAATAGGGCTGCTATGAACATTTCTGTACAATTTTTGTTTGAAAAACTGTTTTTATTATTCGGAGTATATACCTAGGAGTGGAACTGATGGGTCATGTGATAAATCTGCGTGTAACTCCTTGAAGAGCCATCCAGCTGTTTCACACAGATGCTGTGCCATTTCACTCCCCACCCATCATGTACCTGGACTCCGTTCGTCCGTATTCTTACCGAGATTTATTTATGTTTTTTAATTAGAGCCATCCTAATAGGATTCGGTGATATCACATTGTAGTTTTGATTTTTTAATATATTTTATTAAATTTATTGAGATGACATAGGTTAATAGGGTGTGCAGGTTTCCAGTGTACATTACTGTGATACATATCCGTATATTGCACTGGGTGCCTACCGCCCAGAGCCAAATCATCTTATATTTGATAGGACACTGTATATTTGGTTCCTTTTACTCTGTTCCACTCCCCCATACCTGGTAACCACCATAGTGTAGTCTGTCTGTGTCTCTAAGCTTTAGTTTTATATTCCATATATGAGTGAAATCATATGGTTCTTAGTCTTTTCTGACTGACTTATTTCGCTTAGCATAATGTTCTCGAGGTCCATCCATGTTGTCACAAAAGACAGTATTTGATTTTTTCTCATGGGTGAGTAGTAGTCCCTGGTATATATGTACCACATCTTCTTTACCCAGTTATCTATCACAGGACACTCTGGTTGACTCTATGTCTTGGCTACCAGGAGTAATGCTGCAATAATCATAGGGGTGCATTTACCTTTGCAAATAAATGCTTTTGATTTTTTTGGGTAGATACCCAGGAGAGGGATTATTGGGCCAGATGGGAACTCTATTTTTAGTTTTTTAAGGAACCACCATACGGTTTTCCATGGTGGCTGTACCAGTTTAGATTCCTGCCAGCAGTACATGAGGGTTCCTTTTTCTCCACAACCTCTGCAACATTTATTAACCGTCTTGTTGACAGTAGCCATTCTAACAGGCACAAGGTGGTATGTCATTGTCACTTTGATTTGTACTTCCTAATAGCTAGTGAAGTTGAAAATCTTCTTATCTATCTGATGGCCATTTGTATGTCTTTTTGTGAGGGGTGACTATTCAGGATGTCTGCCCATTTTTTATTTGGGTGGTTTGTTTGGTGTTGAATTGTGTGAGTTCTTTATAAATTTTGGATATTAGTCACTTATCTGAGCTGTTGTTTCCAAATAATAACTCCCATTCAGTTGGTTGCATTTTTGTTTCATTGCCGGTTTCTTTTGCTGTTCAGAAGCTTTTTAGTTTTGATTTTTATTTCCCTAGTTATTAGTGATGTTAGCATCGTTTCATGTGCTTATTGTCCATTAATATATCTTCTTTGAAAAAAATGCCTGTTTAAGTCATTTGTCCATTTTTAAATTTGGTTGTTTGTCTTGTTGATGAGTTGTATGTGTTCTTTAAACATTCTGGACACTAGCCCTTATCAGATATATGATTTGTATTATATGCAAATATATGCATATACACTGCAAATATGATTTCTCCTATTTTGTGGGTTGTCTTTTCATTCTCTTAATAGTGTCATATGATGCAAAAAGTTTTAATTTTTGGAGTTCAATATTGCTATTTTTAAATTTATTGCTGGTGCTTTCATGTCCTATCTAAGAAACTATTCCAAGCCAAATCTAAGATTATAAAGATTTACCTCAATTTTCTTGTTTGAGTTTTAGGTCTTAATTCTTATACTTAGGTCTTTAATGATTTTGAGTTAATTTTTACTTATGGTGCAAAGCAAGGGCCCAAATTTATTCTCTTACATGAGGATACCCAGTTATCCCACCACCATTTGTTGACAAAACTGTTCTTTCCCCCATCTGAACGGCACCCTTACTGAAAATCAATTAACCACAGATGTATGGGTTTATTTCTTAATTCTATGCCAGTACCACACTGTTTGGATTACTGTAGCTTTGTAGTAAATTTTGAAATCAGGAAGTATGTTTTGGCTATTTGGGACCTTTTCAATTCCTCATGAATTGTAGGATCTGCTTTTTCACTTCTGAAGAAAAAGAAAAAAATGTCATTGGGATTTTAATAGTGTTTTCATTGAATTGTAGGCCACTTTGGAGAGTATTATCATCTTAATAACAGCAAGTTAATGAGATTTTCTGCAACACTGTCACTCCTTTTATATATTCTTTGTATATTCACTTTATTTTTTAAACTTCTTTCTCTTTTATTAAATTTATTGGAGTGACACTGGCTAATAAAAATAGGTTTCATGTATACAATTCTATAATACATCATCTGCATACTGTACTGTGTGTTCACCACTCTGAGTCAAGTTTCCTTCCATCGTCATTTATCCCCCCCTTTACCCTCTTCTACCTCCCCCTACACCCATTTCCCTATGGTAATCACCATCGTGTAATCACCATCTGTTTCTGACTTTTGGGGGGGTTTTGCTTAATCCCATCACCTTTTTCACCCAGCCTTGCAATGCCCCTCCCCTCTGACTATTGTCAGTCTGTTCTCTCTGAGTCTGTTCCTATTTTGTTTGTTAGTTTATTTTGTTCATTAGATTCCACATATGAGTGAAATCATATGGTATTTGTCTTTCTCTGACTAGTTTATTTCACTTAGCATAATACTCTCCAGGTCCACCCATGCTGTTGCCATGTGTATTCACTTTACAGTTAATTCTACATGAGGATACAATTTTATATCCTGTTCCCTGGGGTCTCTCTTTTTAAAATATGTGTTGAGCATTCATGACAGAACTACAACTCAAAGGAATCACAAAAGATTCATGTGAACATCTCCTATAACATGGACATATATTTTCTGAAAGAGAAAGTCACCCTGTAGTCCAAAAATGAATCAATACCTACAAAACCAAAGGACCCAGGTATAATGAAAACAAGACCTCTAAACTTTGAACTATTTAAGATGTTTACCAAAGATGTAGTCTAGCTTTCTTAATCTAGTAATAATAGTTAACCTTACTTTCTAAACTTATTTAATGTAATCATAAACCATCTCCTGAGAAATAAAGGTTCATTTTAGGGTTAATTCAGAAGTAGCAAATGTGTCCTTGATTTTCTAAGTAAACATAGATTAATTTATACTAAATATCAGGAATGAGAATTTTCTTACAACATTTGAAACTTTGGGGACTGCATTCTAACAACTAAAATAAAGCTTATTATTTAAAAAGATTAAATATTCTCTACACAGTCCTTTCACTTGCTGTGGGAAGGTGAATTCACAGGGAACAAAGGAAGAAAAGTAAAAGGGTTATTTTCCCCTCTCTAGTGTTAAGTTTGCCTCATATCTTTAAGTGGATTGCACTGCATTTAAAAGTTCATTTAGAGAGTCACACAAGCATGGACTAAAAGTGGTAGCTTAGAAGCTCAAGTCGTCTTGGAGGTTAATTAATCTTGCTGAACATCGCTTTACTCCTCTAGAAATTCAAGTTAAGGAAGTTGATCCTGACTTTGGAAGGCATATACTCATATACCCTAAAGTCCCGCTACCCAGACTATAGTAAGTAATGGGTATACAGCCCTGGAAGCAGCTGGGAGTTTCTTAGAAATGCAGAATCTCAGGGTGCATTCCAGACATCCTGAATACCAGAATTTTCATTTTGATAAGACTCTGGCAATTTTCATGCACACGAATATTTGAGAAGTTTTACTCCCCTAATGGCTCCCAAGAAGATTCCATCTTAAGTGTTTAATACGTATCCGTATTTGTTGTGTGTGTCCTCTCTCTCTCTCTCCCTCTTCCTCTCTCTCTTTCACTTAGATTAATATTTTTAAACTGAAGATCTTTGTCAATAAGGAGGAAATAGAGGGACAAGGGCAAGGAGAGAGATTGCTGGAAGGAAATTTAACAACCATGTGGGACGCAGACTGGCCACAAATATTATGAGGTTATCTGCAGCTAACACTCTCTGGCTCCCATATACGCAGAGTAGAAGCTGAGAAGGGCAAGAGCTCCTAGCAGGCTGCTGGTGGGCATGGTCTGCCGGGACATGCTCAGGCAGGACTCAGTGTATTTACATCACACTGCAAAAGGGAAACCAAGGAAGTGTCTGTAAATCATTTCAGTCAAAATTATCAACAGGTGCCATCAGTGTCCTCTAAACAAACACATTCTCATTGCACGAAGACAGACAGATCCTGCGAAGAATCCAAACAGGTTCTAGGGTAGCAGCTAGTTGAGAAATGGCTCTTAAAGGGTTTGCATGTTGACTCACTTGCCTCAGGGACCAGCCCAGAGACCGCTGATTGAGAGGCACACAGACTTTACCCGAAAGCAGGCAGGCATCTAATTTAACACACACCCAGAGGCCTTCTGGGTTAGTCTCCAGGGATGGAAGCTGGCAGACACCATCTTTACACTTTAAACTTTATTCCATCTCACCAGTATCTCTCGGAAAGAAGCTCGTACTCTCTAGTATCCAGTTTCTACAGCATTTGTAAAATCTAGAAGTTGCCTGGCTTTGGTGACCCATGGGGCATACGCTTGAGATTCCCACAGAAAGAGTTCTTAAATGGCCCAGAGAGAGGCAGCAGTCAGAGCAGTCCAGTCTTTCTGTGAAAGGGGTCTATTAGCTTAACTTCATAACTGAAATTAAATATACTTAAGGGCCAACTGTAATCCTTTCTAGAGACCTTGGGGGATGCATGCTACCTTCACACCCTCTGCTATGCTTCAGAGTGCCAGTATCACCTGGAAGGGGGATGTTACACTTCTCTGGTACCCTGTTTTCTTATGTCTACCCCTCCCACCGCCCCAGTTTTTACACTGTCGTCCTTGATCACCTGGCCCTGATGGCATGGAGACTTCTGCTCCTGAGTCCCATGGGACTGTAACAAATGAAGAGACAGCTCTGGGCTGGCTACCATGGCCAGGATGCTGCACGGACAGTAGACTGAAACACCCCCAGTCTTTCCACGATAGAGGGCTTTGCTTGTCCTGGAGCTTCGGTCTGAGGGGTGGGCTTCAGGTCCGGCACACGTCTAGGAACATACTGAGGTGCTCTGTGGAGATGGAGACGGGCGGACACCACCTTTGCACTCTCCCCCAGCCCCATTCCAGGTCACCGATATCTCCTGGAAAGGAACTTCCTGACGCCCCGACTGTAACCCAGAGGATAGCTCTAGGTCACCTGGCTCTGGTGCCAGTGGGACTTAAGCTTATATTCCCACAGAACTCTATATACTTGCATACTTTTGTTCCCCAGACACATCCACATTTGTGGGAATTTAGATTGTTGCTATTAATTTATTTTTGAAATAATATATATTTTTTATTTTTATTGTTGTTGCTATTACGGATGTCCCCATTTTGCCCCCTTCCCCTTTCCTTCCAGCCCCTACTCCACTTCCCTCTGGCCATCACCACCCTGTTGTTTGGGTACATGGATTATACATATATACACATATCTGTTCTTTGGCTAATCCCTTCAAGCTGCTGCCTGAGCGACTGTCTTCTAATCAGACTGAATTTAGGTGCTGACTGACATCCTCCCTTTGGACACTGACAGGTCTTGCCAAACCCTCAACTACTAGGACCCACTAAAAATAAAATGGCTGCTTTGACAATCGCAAAGCCTTGAGAGACAATAAAGAGCTAGAACAGAGTTGAATGATAAGGTTCATATCCTGTATGAGGCTAGTCCTCCAAGACTAGGAGAGGTAGCTGTTTTATCTAATGCATAGAAGTCAATGAAGGGAGTTTTGGGGGGTTTTTTTAAGATTTTATTTATTTCTAGACAGAGGAGAAGGAAGAAAGAGAGGGAGAGAAACATCAATGTGTAGTTACCTCTCACATGCTCCCTACTGGGGACCTGGCCCACAACCCAGGCACGTGCCCTGACTGGGAATCGAACCAGTGACCCTTTGGTTCGCAGGTCAGCACTCAATCCACTGAGCCACACCAGCCAGGATCCAATGCAGAGAGTAAAGGGAAATAATAAAACAAGAACAGATAAAACCTCAGAAAAATTCCTTAATGAAATGGAATGTGTTTACCTAATAAAGAGTTCAAAATAATGATCAAAAGTTGCTCTCATTAAAGTGATCATACACCATGCTCAAGTGGTCTTACGCCAGGGATACAAGGGTGCTTCAGCATCCACAAATCAATGTGATACACTTCATTAACAAAATGAAGGATAAAAATCACATGATCATATCAATAGATGCAGAAATGGAAATTGACAAAATTCAACATCCATTTATGATAAAAACTCTCTACAAATTGGGTATAGAGGGAATATACTTCAGCATAATAAAGGCCATATATGACAAGCCCACAGTTAATCAGACTCAGTGTGGAAAAGTTGAAAGCTCTTCATCTAAGATCAGGAACAAGACAAATGGTGAACACTTTCCCCACTTTTATTCAACATAATATTAAAAGTCCTAGCCAGAGTAAATAGGCAAGACAAATAAATAAAAGTCATCCAAATTAGAAAGGAGAAATAAAACTGTCACTATTTGCAGATGAAATGATATTACATATAGAAAACCCTACAGACTCCACCCAAAATGGCTTTTGAATCCCCAGCCCCTGGCTTCTGGCAGCCCGCCTTCCCGCTTGGCCCTCCGTCCTCGCGGGCAGATTTCTTGGGGAGAGGTTTTTAAGGGATAAGACTGGTTGAACATGATCCCTGGGGGCACCTCTGATCCACATTTAAGTTACTCCTAATTTAACCCATTTTTCTCTTCCTGCTTCTCAGGTCAATTACCTGAACCACTTGGGTTTACATTTTTAAGCCTATGTCAAATCCCAATTCCTCTGTGTCCTTCAAACGGCAAGGGACACATATCAAACCTTATGGACGATTCCCTTCGATCCCCTTTCAGCTGGCTTCAAATAAGTACCATTTCCTGCCCCCTAGCAAGCAGATGCAGAAATGCTACAGTCATCCAACATTTCTCTTCTAACAGCTTGCTCAGCCAGTCTCTTCAAACTATACTGTTTTTACCTGGAAATGAATGATCGATAGTGCTAATATTTGTCTGTCTCCTCCATCTTGAATTTAGACACACTTGTGGAGGGTATTTAATATTGGGGTACTTGAAAACCACAACTGAATCTGAGAGAGAAAGAGCCTCACACCCAATTACATTAGTAACATAATATGGAGTATTTTGTGACTCCAATCGTCCAAAATCATTTGAGAGTTACTAAATTTTGCTAAGATTCTGTTTCCTCCCTAATCAATGAATTTGTAATAGTAATAGATAGAGATAAAATGAAATGATGCATTTAATAAATGTTCCTACTTTTATCATCACATGGAAATTAAAAAGAATTGTGTGCATCAAATGAGATAAAGCATGTGGAAGTATTTTATATGTAAAGGACCACCTTGTACATGAAAGTTTGCATGGAAAGCCTCTATCATTCACACAGAAAGCCCAAGAAAAAACACAAACATATCAGCACAAGGTATGAATGTGTAAAAATTGCTATATTATATGCTATTCTTAATAAATTGCCCAAGATACCCCAAGTACTTCAAGGCAGCCTACAAGAGTGTGTTCTAACATTTTAAGTAGCAGGAACGCGGAAACATGGGAGCCCGCTTGCCCCACCGCCTAAGCCCAAGCATTCTCTCTGCACCCTACAGAGTCCAATGATGACTGGACATTTCCTTCTCATTCTAAAGGAATTCCTAAACCTCCTCTCTGGAGTTAATATTTCTCCCTCAGTTAATAGGCAAATAGCTCTCCTAAATTCAGGGTTCAAATTAATCAGAGTTGAAAACAACAGAATATAAATAGATATTTAGGCCTTTACTGATTTTGACTTAAAAAAGGAATATTGTTGATTTCACTTCTGTAGTCCAAAGTTCTGTTGTTGTATTGAATAACTAACTATATGGCAGTTTATATCAATCATTCAAGGAGTAAACTCATTTTTTTCCGAATGAAATATATATTGTTTTCCAAATGTAATTCCCTTCTCAATTTCACTCAGAAAGTAAAGGTTGGATGGTTCCCACTTTGATGGCAAACTTCCTAGCTCCATCAGTTTGGGAAGAAAACAAGAACAAATAATTCTGACCTGAAGCTAATGGCTCCAGGCTTCACAGAACATTTAAAATAGAAAACTTTGAAATCCTTGCCTTTTGGAATGTTTGAAAGTAATGGAATGAATTACTTGGAACTTATTCGAATTTTTTCAGAAACCCACTAATTTTTTAACTTTATTTTTATTGTTGACACTATTACATATATTAGATATCCACATTCTCCCCCATCTTTGCCCACCTCCACCCATGTCCCACCCCCTTCCCTCTGGCCATCACCACATTGTTTTCTGTGTCTATGAGGTATGTATATATGTTCTTTGTCTAATCCCTTGACCTTCCATCCAGTTCCCCCTCCTGCCTCCCCTCTTACAGCTGTCAGTCTGTCCCATGTTTCCACACTTCTATTTTGTTCATCAGTTTATTTTGTTCATTAGATTCCACATATAAGTGAGATTATCTTGTATTTATCTTTCTTGGACTGACTTATTTCACTTAGCATAATAATCTCCAAGTTTATTAAATTTATATTTATAAATATAATTCAACAGAAATGTTGGGTTGGCTATAAAGTCTTTATGGTTTTTTTCCTTAAAATAAGACATTTTTCATTTTCACCAAGAACTTTATTGATTTGGATATTTTGAGTATGTCAGCTATCTCCTGCATGGTATAATGTTGATTGTTCTCAGTTAATGTCTCAGTTTGATCACGATCAACTTCATCTGGTCTACCTGACAGTGGAGCATCGTCCAGTGAGAAATCTCCAGCACAAAACTTCACAAACCACTTTTGACACCTTCGATCAATCACAGCACCTTCTCCATATATTGTACAGATCTTTTTTTGTGTTTCAGTTGCATTTTTACCTTTTTTGAAATAATAAAGCATAATATACCAAAAATGTTGCTTATTCTCTTCCATTTTTCATAACAAAATGGCTCTATAAAAATTCACCGATTTGAATATTTTTTTGAATGCATGCTGATATGACAGCTGTCACAATACAATCTAACAAAAATGTTTCTAATGAAGACAAGTAAGTGCTACTAGAGCCAACAGAAGAAAAACAAACTTTTTGGCCAACTCAATACTTGCTCAGATGTACTGAAATATATGTGCAAGATACTTGAACACTGGAATATTTATTCTCTCTGCTTGGAATGCTCTTTGTCAAGTATCCATATAGCCTGCTCCCTCACTTTATCCAGTTCTCTGTTCAAATCTTACTTTGTCAGAAAATCCTTGTCTAAAATATAACCACCACTTTCTATTCACTACTATTTTGTTTTCCATTATGGCATTTATCCCTACCTAACATTATATTATGCAGGTATCGTGTATTTATATGTTGTCCTCTGTACTTAAATAAAAGCTCCATGAGATCAGCAATTTTTTTTCACTCTGTATATTCCATTCTCAAAAAGAGTATCTAATACATGCTAAGTGTTGAATAAATGAGTTCTTTTAATTCTAACCTCATTATCTCTCCACCCCAAGACTTGGCATTCTTCTATTTTTTTTTCTAGTGGGAAGGGATCTTAGAGATCACCCAAATAGGAAAACTGAAGACCAAACCAATTGAATCACATGTTCAAGGTCATATACTTAATAAATGACCAGGCCAAGCCAAAAACCTGTCTTGATTCTTAGATACTATTTGACTTTGACTTTATATTTATGTGACAATATTTACACTTGAATGAATAAAGTAGAGCTGCTAAAAGCACAGGCCCTGACAACAGATTGTCTGTTTTTAGATTCCAGGCCTGATGCTTACCTGCTATGAGAACTTGGATAAATCACAGTGTCTTTATGGCTGTTTTCTTATGTATGCAATGAGCATGTATAATGCTTAGAACAGTACTTGGGACATAGTAATATCTCAATAAACATTTCTACACATATTATCTTTAACTATTACTCTCCCATTGCCTAACACTGATGATTTTTAGAACATATAAACTTCTAAAATGAGTTTGTAGAAAATATTCTTCATATTTTCTTTTCCTGTACAAGCTCTAAAATTCCTTTAGTCTCAGGAAAAAGGAAACATTGTCTCTAGCCCTTAGCCACATCCACCATTACAGCTACACAGCATCAATGGCATATACTGAAAGCATTAAATTTCAAGATAAATAATGATCTGCAGGAATCTTTGGGGTTTTTTATTAACTGATGTTTCTGCTATACAACTATTCTTGAAATAAAAGAGAATTTAGGCTCATTTCCTACAGTTTCTTGCCTCCTAGGGAAAAATAAATCTATTGCTGACCTGTACCACAAAGAACTGCTGTTTTTCAGCAAAGAGAACAATGAGCAAACTCATTGTGCCTTTGTAGTTTTATCTTAGATCCCATGTGTCCTTTAGGTTGGGCTTCAGTTCTATAATGCATGGTTTCTGTTGTAAACATGCAGGTAAAATTTTAACTCAGGTCTCAAATTTATCTCTGCTTTACTGATTATGTATCTAAAAAAACCTCATTGTCCCAACAATCAAGATATTATTAGGATTCCCCTGCTAACAATGACCAACATCAGCATTCTTTTGGGAACTTGGGACGTCTGCCATTGTGGAGAAAGCCCAATACACACACTGATTACAACTAAAACTTCTGGACAAAGCAGAAAAAGCAAAAACATAAGGATAGAGAAAAATTGAAGAAAAAGGTCAAAACTTGAAGAAGCAACCCGTATGTGGGTGAGGTTTTCCTTGTCACTCCTCCTAGCTTTGAACAGAGGGTGGCCCCAGGCAGGGTATAACAGAGGCAGCAGCAAAACTTTTAGCTCATCTTCTGGTCTGGAGAACAAGGAAAAGGAGGAGATTCTATGGTCCAAAGAGTGCAAGGAAATTGCTTTTCTCTTGCCACTTTGTGCCAAGGGTGACTCCAATTATGCTAAACTGCAAAGCAATAGTGTGGGCAGCCCAAAGCAACATGACGAATTCACAAGCAAAGAGACTATTAATTGATGGCAACACTGTATAGCCAAGATGTTAAAATCATCAGAAAAGGCATTAAATCGGGTATTATAACTATGCTCCACTACCTTAAATGAAAGTCATTTGCACAGATAAATGGAAACTATTTTTAAAAAATGGAAAATTTAAAACTAAAAAAAATTCAGTACTTGAAAACTTTGTTACATGGGCTGTACAGCAGAAAAGAGATGACAGAAGATAGAATCATTGAACTTAAAGATAAATCAATAGAAGTTCTTCAGCCAGAAGAATGGAGTGAAAATGATCGAGAAAAATATGAACTCAACTTCATGGACTGATAATACAATATCAAAATGTATAATTTTGATGTCATCAGCATCCCAAATAGAAAAAAAAATGATTATTACAGAAAGAATATTTGAAATACATATGTTAATGCTCATTCAGACTCCTAGCTTATCCCAGAAATGATTTATTTGCTTACATAAACACATGCAAATATACATATATGTACAAAAAATAATACCTATACAGAGTGGAGCAAGTGTAGTTTATACAGTTCATATGTAAAATGATACAGTAATTAATAAATAATAATACAAGAATATGAAAACAAACCAATTTTCTAGGTGCAACTACCCTTCTTGAAATTAAGAGCAAAAATAAATCTCTCCATCAGTTCTCATACAGAGAACGCTATACAACATCTTTGACATCTTTCCTCTGGTGAAACAGCAATTTCACCAGACTGCTTCTCCTAACATCCTTTGATGTGTTCAGTATCATCTTTGGACATGAGTGAGAGGGGCCTTGGCCAGGGACCCCTCCTATGGACTGAATGTTTGTGTCTCTTCCAAATTCATATGTTGAAGCTATAGCCCCAATATGATGGTTTTTGGAGATGAGGACTTCAGGGTGTTATTAAGGATTAGATAAGGTCAGGAGAGTGTGACTCTGGACTGATGGAATTAGGGCTCTTATCAGAATGGGCATAGCTTATATTCTCTCCTTCCACAGATGGTCGCACACAAAGAAGTCGTGTGAGCTCACAGCAAAAAGTCAGCCACATGCAAGCCAGGAAGAGCCCTCACCAGAAACCAGCCATGCTGGCTCCCTAATCTTGAACCTCCAGCCTCCAGCCTGTGAGAAAATAAATTTCTGTTGTGTAAGCCACTCGATGTACAGCATTTTGCTATGGCAGCCTGAGCTAACCAAAACATCCCCACTCTTCAGAAACACCTGATTCAGTTTTTTCAAATGGTGCCCCTACTTCTGGCATAGAGCCTCCAGGACAAGAGCTTGGTACCCAGTGAGAACCTCTACTACGCTTCTAGGTCATGCTCCTGGTACAAAAGGTGCCAGACGTAACTGCCATGTGGGTGCTGTGACTCACCACCAACATCAGCTTTGGAACTAAAGACTGACTTCCCCAGCTGCTATGAGTCCTACCAGAAAACATACTTTAAGTCCCCCCCACCCTTTTGAAATTATCTGCACAGAAAAACAATCACCTCACCCAAGGTTATGCTCTTTCTGGGGCAACCCACCTCCAGGGACTTGTCAGTGCAGGAGTATGAAGGCTCTGCCTCCTCCCTCCAACTGGAGACAACTCTGAAGGGCCATCCCCAGCTCCCAAGCTTCCTTTGGGGTCAGCTGAGACCTCCACTGAAACTTCTCAGTAGTGCACCTTTCCCTGTGCCCAGTCCTGATTACTCCCATTCATTTCCACAGGCAGTGATCCCCCAAGCAGCCCCCAGCACACCTAATGCACATGCAGTCCATCTCAGGGTCAGCTCCTGGAGAACCTGACCTGTGACACCTACCCAGGCAGCTCTGAGGTCCTGAGCTGTGGCCAGGATGCAAATTTTCAGACACCAGGGGTGGCCAAGTGGTACCTGACTGTGATGGCGATGTCTGAGTCCATCCTTATGTGAGACCCTATGCAGGTGAGATGGAGCTGAGATGGAAGAGCAGGGTTGGGGCAGCAGGGCAGCTGTCCCGCAGGCACACCCCGCCCCCCCACCGCCCAGAACCCAGGGAGTCCAAAATTCCAAATCAGAATCTGGCTGTCCAGTTGTTTTGAAGGTCTATGTGTCAAGGTAGGTGGGACATAGGTAAATATTTTATTTAAAATGCTGTTAGTTCATTTTACAATTATAAATATTCAGGCACATGGTATGTGGGCCCCACAATAGTAGGGGCAGAAATACTTGTGTTGGAGCTCATTCTATATCATTATTTTCTACTTCCGTCTGAGCTCTGACATGTTTAATTAAGCATCCTAAGGGCCCTCCTGGCCCCTATGTTAGGAATGTTCCCCTTGAGCACATTCTGGCACTGGGTTCTCTAAGAAAAACTCTTAGGGTTTATGCTACCGGCAGGATTACCAGTGACATGTCACCAACTTGGCCCGAAGTTTACAGGTGATGACAAATAAGGATCACCTTGAATAAATATCTTAGGTAGGTTTAATAAATAACAATTTCTCCCAAGGGTTAGAGGTGGGTGAGGGTTAGCTCCTTCCCTACAACTTTGCTGCTAGGTTATAATGAAAACCAACTTCAGAAAACACGTCCTAAGACTTACGAAACAAACATTTATAAGCAACTATGTGTATAGTATGTTTTATAAGCTCAGTGAATGTTGCTTTAGATGATTTAGCCATACAGGTTCACTAAAGGCAGATGCCAGATATTCTATAGAAAATGTTCTGTGGGCATCACTTTCAACATCAGGCCACATGATTTCTCCCGGCATCCAGACTCATGTCCAAATAAGAGAGATGCTTGGATGAAGCCTCACTGTATTCTTGCATCCAGTTAATGCAAGGAGTGTCTTCAAAACAATTTAACCAAACCACATGATCTAGGATAGCAAGGGAAGCCTATTTCTAACATCCATTATGATAATTAGCAAGTCACTTCAATGATGAAAATTTATATCTAGCATTATTGGGTTATAGAGAAAAGCCTTTGATGTTCATGTGGATTAAAGAGCTTAAGCACTTGTAGCAGTCACCTCTGGAATGTAACCTTTTTAATGAAATCCTTAAGTACTGGGGTGGTCAGTTAAAATTGACTAATGTACTCATTTTATGTTACACAGTCTCTGCTGAAGCTTTTTGAAATAAATTGCCGACATCCTAATGTCATTTTTGTGACATATGATTCGCATATTCTTTGGCTTTTCCAATCATCTGTTGCTGAGTATCCATGTTTGAATATGTTCCTGATACTGTCTTGTGGCAAATCTTTATTATTGCTCTATTTGTGGCGTTCAAGAAACCAACACTGGCAATATGACTTCTCATATAATACACATATGATTGGTGTTTACCAATTATAATCATATACAAAAATAACTGTGAAACATTTGGAAGACCTGGAATCCTCAATTCCAAGTAAATCACTGTAATGCTGGAGTTTAATTTAGAACATGACGTCAATATTCTGTGTTCTGACAAACTTTTTCCTATGTAAAATGTGACATTTTATTCAATAAAATGCATCTTTTGTCATGTCATTAGATTGGGATAGTGCATCAATGTCACTTCAATATAACCTGGTACATGAGTACTACACATACCTATATTCTTTTCAACACAGGACTCAAAGTCAGGTCAAATATATAAATAGCACCAAGGGAACAGAGATTAATAGATATTCATGAGACTCAATTTAAAAGCAATCTGCTCAATAGTTCATTTGATGAATCTTGTGCATGCCCCCACCCAGTTCTTCCAAACTAAGCACCTCAGAAGCAGAAAATATGAAGGAGTTTTCATCAATAGTTTGACAAATTGAAAGTATTACTGGAAAGCACTACTTTGGACAGCAGGTAACTAACAACAAAATTAAGTGATAGCTTCCAGCTCATTATGGCTGTACTTAGCATTTCTGGTTATTAATAATCCATATGAAGACTAGCCCAGAACATCTACAGTGTTCGGGTGAGGGCAATTAGATTGTGTGTACTAATTTTAATATAGCTCCTTAATGACTCTCTCTGAGTAAGTAGTTTATTAAAGCAGAAGTAATGCCCTAAAACCCAAGCCAAAAAAAAACTACTTATTTCCTTGAATAAAATATTAGAGAGAAAAGCACTGGTTTAAAAGCTGGTCTCCATTACTTCATAATTCGATAATTAGAAATTTCATCTCAGCACATTCAAGCAATGTTTCTTGATCCCATATCTGTCGGCAGGCGCTGCACTTGGCTCAGCGTTGGCCAGGGCAGTCTGTTCTGCCCACACCTCACACGCATCTCACACTAGCTGCACAACCAGAAGACAGGTGGTTGGAGGCCCATCGTGCTCACAGGCATTACCTTCTTGTTAACCTTGACACTGTTCTGCTAACACCTATCTCACAGTGACTGTCAGAGATTAAAACCTTCCTCTGATAGAGTCGGGCAGGTAAAAGTCATAATGAAAATAACATAAATGTTTTGACATTATTTCTGTGATGATTAATTTTGTGTCAACTTGGCTGAGCCAAGTGGCCCAGATATTTGGTCAAACATTTTTCTGGATGTTTCTATGAAAATGTTTTTAGAATAAGATTAAGATTTATGTCTGTGAACTTTAAGTGAAGCATATTGCCTTCCATCATGTGCGTGGACCTCATCCAATCAGTTAAAGGCCTGAATAAAACAAAGAATGATCTCCACCATTAAGAAGGAATTCTGTGAGCAGACGGCTTCAGACTTGAACTGCAACATCAGCTCTTCCTAGGTTTCCCACCCTCTGGCTTGCCCTGCAAATTTTGGATTTGTACCTCCATAATTGCATGAACCAATACCTTAAAATAAATAAACATATACTGTGTGTGTGTGTGTGTGTGTGTGTGTGTGTGTGTTTATACACATATATATAAAATATTAAAAATACACACACATCCTATTGGTTCTGTTACTCTAGAGTGCTCTGATTAATAAAATATCCTAATACCTGACCCTTGGTCCCAGAAGTTCTTCTGATGGGGTCAGCACAGCCTGAGAACTTAGTGTGATTCCAGATAGAAACAAACAAACAAACAAGCAAACAAACAAAAAACCCAATCTCTAGAATGTCTAAACAAGGGTGAGCTAAGAAAACTGGTCTTCTCTTCGTCGACCCAGCCCACCTGCTAAAACAAATCTACTAGTACCATGAATTTGATCTGCGGATAACTCCATGGCTCTCTGAGTGCGGCCATAGGTATCGTTTTCTCTCAGAAAAACAAGCAACATTTATACTCAGATGTCAGCCTGTTCCACTTTTTAAATCTTGTTGGTCACATTATATCATAGCGCAAAACAAATATGAATATAATTTTTTGTAAATCACTGGTCTGAGCCCTGACCAATGTAGCTCAGTTGGTCGAACAAGTTCGCTGTCTCAGTTCTCCGTCAGGTAGGACACCTGCCTGGGTTACAGGATCTGTCCCCTGTCAGGGCACATACAAGAGGCAACTGATCAATGTTTCTCATGTTGATGTTTCTCTTCCTCTCTTTTCCCTCCCTTCCTCTGTCTCTAAAAATAAATAAATAAAATGTTTTAAAAATCATTCATCTGAGAATAATGAAAAAGTCAGTAACAATACACTAAACCCTTTAAAGACTAGATACACCCTGGGAGCTGGCTTTCAGACGAAAGGCATTAAACTTAATGGTCTATCAGAACACAGAAAGCCAGGAAAGTCACTGGCCCTGGTTCTACCCACAAGGTGTGAATGACAGCAGTGCGAAAGTTCTGGAAGCCCTGTGCTTCATGGCAGTCAACCTGGGCACAAGAGATTTTTCCAGGTGCTGTTTTTGAAACACAAAGAGATCATTTTGCTGACAGATACCATTTTTTAATGTTTTTTAAAAATAAGTTTGAAATCATAAAACTTAGAAGAGTACACTCATCGACTTAACTACCAGAGGCCACTGCCAGCCAATCTCTTTACTTTTCACTTGTGTAATATTTTACAGTTTAGCAAAATATTTTCATACAAATTATTTCCCTTTATTCTTGCCACAATCCTATGATGCCAAGCACGTAAGTAATATCCTCATTTTACTCTATCTTGGCAACACTATAAATATATCCATTCTTCCCTAATCTCCTGCTCTGTTATAGACATCCCATAGGGGAGTTTAGCATCAGCAAGTTATAGCAGAAGAAAATAGGAATTTAGAATCACTATAAAGGTTGATGACTGAACAGTTGCTATGACAAAGCATAGCTCTCTTCAGTTGATGCAAAATTAGGTCTCTAGTGAAGCTTTTCTAGTTATTTCTATTTTATTGACTCTAAAACAGACTCATTATGATGTATCCCTGTTCTGACAGTCATTGGAGGTGAAGTGAAAGATCCCATATGGCAAGAAGGAAAAACTTGCAAACGTAATCGATGACATTAAATAGCAAGCAAGATACAAAAAGTCTTGAGAAGAGAAAGGTCAGAACAAACCGCAGCCCAGGTCTCAGTGGAAAGTGGGCTGGTATGAGCACATGTGTGTTAATGTAGCAGCAGGACATGACGGCAATGTTAAGAATAACAGGAGAAAACCCCAAGGGAAATAGTAGTGACAGTAGGATGAGCAGAGATTTAGAAGCATGAAAGTGAGTTCAATGTCTAGAAGAAAAAAAGATTTTCCACGGGTAGAAACAACAGTTTTTATCCTAATTTTAAAGCCTCAACATGTTCAACAATGTTTTTTTCAAACTCCTACCCAAGTGTATTGCTTGAAATCGGGGGCTACAGTATGCAAATGTGAACAAGAAAGAACATGAAAATCTGTCCCCTCATAGCTATAGGATAGGGATGTATTCTATAGTTTCATCCTTGAAGATGGTCAGAGAACCCAAATCATTTTTACTTCTTTCTTTAAATTTTTTCTTTAAAGCATATTCAAATCTGCAATGTTATATATTTATAAATA
The DNA here is from genome assembly GCA_004026545.1 of Mormoops blainvillei. Taxonomy (NCBI): domain Eukaryota; kingdom Metazoa; phylum Chordata; class Mammalia; order Chiroptera; family Mormoopidae; genus Mormoops; species Mormoops blainvillei. The sequence continues at coordinate 2,382 of PVJD01003211.1, read as the reverse complement.
TGATTCAAAAATGATTTTTGATGTTTAGCTCCATATTCCATGCTGAACTGATACAAACAGCCAAGAATATGTTTCTTGATTATCAAATTATAGTCTCTTAATTTTGTGCTAATTGGGGGGTGAGAGATAAAACAATCAATTCTTACAAATACATTGTGAAGAATATTTTTCTTGAGATGTATTTTAACAACTGCATTAGCTGTGTCCAAAAGTCCTCTTTGAATACAAAATGAACCTGGGAAATATTAGCCATATTCCATTTCGATGTTTATCAATTGGGTTGTGAACTGTGGAAACTGTATGTGACCCAACAAAAGTGTGAGTGGTGGTGCTGTGCTCCTGGGCTGTCACGGACAAGCACCGACAGGCAGGGCATCCCTGCCTTTGCGGGGGCCAGCCTGTGTATTCACAACTGGTTTGTGGAGAGGACCAAACCGAACTACGGAGCATCTGCCAAGACTGAGTGCTGGAACTGGTTTTATACACTAAGTAATCAATCATGTTTACTGACTTAAATAAATGATACACAAATAATAAATTTGATTAATTTATTAATCTTTTAAAATCTTTAGCCCACATGTGAAAATACCTGTGCTCTTGTTCTTTACATCCACTGCCAAATAATAGTCCACTTTTGGGACCATATGTATCAAGGCAAGATGGATCTCAAACCCAGTTGCCATCCCGCCCAACTCTCCCACCCAATAAATCTGCACCCTTGCATAAGGCAGAGCGTTTGTAAGGGACTGAACCACACTAGCTTATCTCAAAGATGCCATATATATATATATATAGTTATGGTTTAAAACCAGATTAAAACAGTCCCTGTGAAAGGTGGCAGTAGAGCTAGGGTCTTGGGGAAAAAGGAAGGAAGGGACTTCACAATGCTTTTGTTTTAGAACATTATTTGAAGGACCCAGAGTAACCTCAGTGGGTTGAGTGCTGACCTGTGAACCAAAAGGTCACTGGTTTGATACTCAGTTGTAGGCCAGGTTGGGGGTGTGTGAAACGCAACCTGATGGATGTTTCTCTCCCTCTCTTTCTCCCTCCCTTCCTCTCTCTCTAAAAATAAATAAAACTCTTTTTTCTAAAAAGGTGGGGTGGGGCAGAGGAACTGTGTTGGGAGACAGGACCCTTCACCTGAACCTCTGAAGAAAGCCAGAGCCAGGTTTGTTTATAATGTAAAATATTGGAATGAGATCGTTTTTTCCATGCCTCAGAGAAAATGGTAGCAAAAAGTTAAGTAAAAAAGTAAAATGTCTAAATGTTTCTAGATGTTAGCATCTTTTTACCTATTGCTCTACATTTATATAATCTAATTACGTATCTGTTCAGTCCGGTAGTGCACGAGCGGGGCTGAGCAGTCGAGGATGCTCCTGGCTCCGGCGGGCCTCCGTTCTGCAGTCTCAACTCCCTAGGCTTCCTTCAAAGCCCTACTCCAGCCCGTCAGAAGTACTGCCTTCCCCAAACTGGCTATGAACTTGGTTCACCGGTTCTTCTGTTCCCTACTCTTCCTTCAAGATCCAGTAATTCAGAATCCACCCTAGCAACCATTTGTCCTGGAAGCACCAAGGGTCACAGACAGGAGTCCAGGATTAGCATGACAAACTTCGGACCCAACTTCTCTTCTGGCTGCTCCCCTCCTCTTTCCTAGCCCCCCCAGACTCTGCTGCCTGGCAGATCTCACACCCTTTCACCTTTTTACCTGGCGCCTGGGTCCTGTGACCTTCCTCCTGCCCTTGTGGCTTGTTTTCCAGGTCTCAACTCTATACTATGTATACCTCCAGGCATTTTGCTTAAACTGGATTATCTCCTTCCTCCCCTCCCCATCACTGCCTCCCAGTTACTTCACCATCCGATGCTACTGCCCACTCATAGGAAGAGCTTTGGTGGAATTCCAGTCTCCCAATCCACTAACGTCTAGAGATTGGAGAGACCTCACCAGTGGCTGAAACGCGGAGACTGTCAATCTGTAGAGGGTCCTGTGGGCTCTTTCTGGTTGTGCCTGCCATCTTGTGGACATAGGTAGTAACTACACCAGGGCAGGACTCACGAGAAGACAAAAAGACTGTTCCTTGCACTGAAAACAGGTAACTTAAATGCTGCCGTTAAGCACAGTGCCTTTACTGATTGTTCCAGTCAAATTGGGGTTCTGAGTCTGTTCAAATACTGTTCCTGGATGAGGCATGTGGTATCAGTCTCATAAACATATAAAACCCTCTATTCTGAAGAGCACTTAGCATCACACTTTTTCATAAGCACTTAATAAATGTTCTAGAAAATTTCAAATCTAGATGTTCAAATCATGAACCTACAATTAACTTATTTCATTTGCAAGTCGAGTGAATATCAGCATTCTTTGCCTACCATTAGATCCTAAAA